>CALSBV010010288.1:3410710-3472365 GCA_943590825.1 Bovichtus diacanthus
ATATATATATATATATATATATATATACACGCATACATATCTATATATACACACATACATATAAATATACAGTACATACATCAATGTGTTTTGCGTTGATTTTATTCATTAATATTCACTGGTTAACTACTGGCATATCAAATGAACAGTTACCTGCTGCAATGTGTTCATGAATTCCCCACAGTTCTCACCGACTTCCTGAGGGCGAACAGCAGATACCTGTCCGTTATTCACCCTGGGAGGTACCAACAGTTTGAAGTTAAAACCCCGGTCTCTCTCCATCCTGAAATGACAGCATACAGTTTATATCTTCTAACATAAAGTAGTTTACTGAGCTTTAACAGTTAATGGCAAATGTATACTTCATTAAGAGAGAGACAAAAATATTAGAGCGAAATAATGTCAGACAACCTTCAAATTATCGTTCTTTAATTTCACCAAATAACTGCCGTTACCTTGACCCGTTGGCCGGGTTAACTAAGCTAACTAGCTTGTTACTAGCAATTCAGTTGAGCTATGAAGTCAACGGCTCTAGACGTTAGCTTGTGTAGTTAGTTAGCTAATATAATTTACCTTCAGTAACGTTAATTCCTACAAAACAAGAAGAAAATAGTTACCAGGCAAAACATTTAAAGTTGTCAATACGTTATTTTGGCAAATGACGACCGTGTAGTCACCTACCTATCGTTGGAAGTGTTAAGTCAAACCGTTAGTTACCGGTTAACGGTTTTTATCTGACCACCTGATTTGTATGCGGGCGCGTGCAAATATTCTCCTTTTCTCATGTAACGTGACGTTAACGGTTTATTTCAAATTTTGTGTTACGGCCACAAAGAGGATTACATCCATTATCGGACATCAAAGAGCATATACTCTTACACTCACAGAAGAGGCTTATTTATTGCTTTGGGTGTAAAATTGACAACATGTCATCCGTATTATATATACCGGTACCTGTTTTTAAATGTATCTGTACATGTTTTTCATTGTTCCAAAACACTGTCATTGGAGTCGAATTAAATATTATATATTGTGTAAAACATAATATCAACAATGAGTGTATAAACGTCACTCTAAACCTACATTTTGAACATCATAAATATAACATTGAATTAGACCTGGTGAATTTTACATAGCCTTGACAAAAGCAAAATAATACAAGTTATCCCAGAATTTCCCTGAATTTTTATGTGAATTTAAAGAATATATTAAGTTACTCCAACTTGTAAACTACAGTGAACTCATTAACAAATAATATTATTATAATTATTAAAGTGTATTCATCCCATTTCTATTTTTAAAATTATTATTTGTTTATTTATTTAAATTAATATTTAGTTTCTCTGTATGTTCAGTGCATGTCTGCAATGTTTGTATATTTTAATGTATTTTCAATGACATGACTATATGGTCATTTTTCAAGCCCCAACTGCTTGTGGGACAAAAGGCAGATTCAGTTTGTTCGATAATGTCTCTATTGGCCTTCAAATCAATGACTGTCCATCAAAAGACCCATGTGTCGGCTCATAATCTCCAAAAACAAGACGTGTAAGATTAAGAAAAGTAAAAGTTACTGCCTCTTCCAGCTCAAGCCAAATATTCCATCTGTGAGCCTTCGAGGTTCATAATCATAAATTCAGAAAGGACTAAGAGTCAGGCCATGAAACTGCAAATCAATCAATAAAAAAAGTAAAACCTAAAACAGAAGGAGAAGAAGAAGTTCCAGACTAATTAAATGGCCTCATTAAACAGATTAAATGAAAACGTGCAATCCTGTCTGTGTCCCTGAAATTAAGTATAAATCACATTTTTAGAACATTTTCTCAGATGGAAAAAGCATGACTCAACATGCTGTTTAGTACAGAACATTGCATCAGATTTGATTTTGAAGGCTTAATTTGCAGGTGTAATATTTTGATACAGAGGAACAATTGAGTCCTTTCACAGCACTTTAGTTTCGTACAAATCAAGTTACGACTGCTCTTCTCTAAAAACATTACTCATTATAGTTACAACCAACATTGGCATATGTTGTCTTTAAAAGTGGAATAGAAAGGTACGTTTTACATCTTTGTAATATAACAACTAGAACTTAGTTCTTATGCGGTAAGAGAAAGACTTGATTAGTGCTAAAAAGCTGCTTCCTAATTCATAAGTAGACATTTGCCACCAAGTCCAGCCTTGGCTCTGCTGGTTGAATGTCATTCTGCATAATGAGAAGTGCAGCATTGGGCTGATTTATAGCTTTGAAACTATTAACAATACATAATCAGTTTTGCACGTTGAGATTACAATGTTCAACCAGCGAAAAATAATGTCAGAGGTTATTCTTGTAGCCAATATACTATTAAACATAGGCTAATTTAAATTGTTTTTCTTTCTGTTTTACTGTGATCGTTATAAAATGGCAAGAGCATAATTTGATAAAGATATACTCAATCCTGTTGAGGCATTTGTTGTATAATAAAAAGAAAAGAAAAATAGAGTTAGTGCATTTCTAACTAACATTTGCCTGATCTCAGATTTATGAGAAACATAGAATACAGACAACTTTTGTATTCTTGTCAAATTACAGTTTATTTGATTTTCTGATGTGTTCAATATACAGTAACTTTCAGTCAGTTTGTCTATCATGTGAATACATAAAGCTATGCAACTAGGTTTAATGCCCTCAGAATTATAGATAATTCCCATCATCCATCATCAAAAATGGACCATCATCAAAAATGGACCAAGAAAAACATATTTCAAAGAGAAATAGAGAATTGATATGAATATGTTTGTGGAATATATAAAGTGATTGTTGCATCCTTGATGTTTTCAAACTTTTCTTTTGTTTCCCAGGATAATGTTTATATAAATGTGTTTGGGAGATAAAGTGAGTTGAATAGCATGATTATGCACATTCACAGAGAATGTTTGCAATAGATTAGAATAGATTTTATTATTATTGTTTTTATTTTATTGAGCACAACATTCAACTATTTGCTATTGAAAAATAACTTTAGTTATCTGAAGGTACATTTTAGAAGGTTTAAAGACTCCAAATTGTGTGCTGCAAAAAAAGTAACAGAAAAGTTAAAGTGAAATCATCTCAGATTTGAAAAAAATACTGTAATATCCTAACAAAAGTGACGTAAAAAGGTTGAGCAACCTTGAATCGTCTACCAAACACATATAACAGTCGCTATAGAAATATTACAGAGTTTACAGGTCTGTTTTTCTGTTGTCTGTTTTTCATATATATACGCCTCAAAGGCCAGATTAAATTTAACTAAAACGTAGCATATCATGGTAGAGAGTATTAGACAGTGTCTTCTGTGTTCCTTGCCTCTGCCACCTCCTGGGCAGCATTGTCGGTGTCAGACTGTTCTTCTCTACCTCCCACCCTGGCCATCCTCTCCTCCTCCTTTTTCTCTTTGTCCAGCAGCCGATAGTTGAGTGCCATCCCTACAAACAGGATGAAACTGGAGACGATGAGGATGATCCCGCAGACCTGGTACGTGTATTTGTAATCATGATAGATGTCTTTGAACTTCCCTGTGAAGAGAAAAGAAAGCCACATTGCATAGTAGTCACTGTCAACATTAATCTTCGCAAAACGACACAGAAATAAATCAAAATTGGTGAGAGTGACAGTGGAACCATATATATATAGTATATATATATATATATACACTATATATATATACGTATATAGTATATATATATATATATATCTACACTGAATCCACCATAATAATGCCAGACTTGTCATAATACATCCTAATGTCAGTGATGCCTGCAATTATTGCAAACAATCCCCCGTCAATGTCATCCACCTGTTCTGCTCTTTCCCTAAGTGAATAACCTTCTGGTCGAACGTATTTGAAAGCCGTGCTTGTAATGTGGCCGTTGCCCCTAATTCTGTATCTGTCATCTTCGGCACTCCACCTGACACTGGCCTCTCTGTTGCTACGCAGCGAGCCTTGGCCTTCCCGTCTTTACTGGACAGACGTTTGATTCTACAGTACTTCAATCGTAGCATGCTTCTCCCCCCTTCACATGATCGATGGATTGAGGAAGTTCCTCTATAATATTTGACTCGAGAATCTTAGATTCTCTCTCATGAGCTCGATAAAAAAACATTCCAGGAAACCTGAGACCTCTTTTGAAATATATTGACGTGCTCACCATTTCACCAGACATGGAAGAGAATTGAACACCTTTTCTTTGTTGATGTTTTTTAGGATTATGGATATTATGGAGGTTTGGATATGCTGTGTTTTGTTTCATACAGTTTTTTGTTTGTTTTTCGTACTGTACTGAATGCTGAAAGACTCAATGAAAAACCAATGAAAAACTTGAAAGTTCATAAAGAAGGTGATGTACTCACCAAGCAATGGGGGTCCTACCAATACAGGACCACACTCCATAATAGTGACCAGCCCAACAGCACTGGAGAAGCGCTGAGGTCCCACCAGGTCCATCAAGGTCTCAAACAGCAATGAGCACAGCCAGCCAAAAGCAAACCCAAAGAAGATGGCGTAGATCACAAAGCCTTTGTAGTCTACTGACATTGGTGCTAGAACGTGGCAAACGCCGTTGTACAGCACAGAGGCAGCAAAGAAGTAGTGTATTCTGGGTCGGACCCACTTGGTGTTAGCCACCATGCCCATTGAGGGCCGGGCAACCATGTCCACAAAAGCGAGGATAGACAGTAAGAAAGCTGCTTTGTCTTTAGGGATGTCTTTACTCTTTGCATAATTATTGAGGAACACCAGTGGTGAAAAGAGACCGAAAAACATGATAATATTGCCCGCAAGGTAGAGCAAAAAGCCACGGTGCTTGAACAAAGAGAGGTCGATGAAGCTGTTGATGGTCTGCACTACAGTCCTCCTCTCTGTGGTCTTCTCTGCAGGTTTCGGTTTTGGTCCTATGGGCCGCATGAGGGAACCAGCAACACAGCAATTAAAGAGCAGGCCTCCCAGGATCAAGAAACTTCCTCTCCAGCCAAACTTGTCAAAAAGCCAGGTGTTTACAGGAGCCAAGGTGGAGAGGAAGACAGGGCTGCCAGCCATGGCAATTCCATTAGCAATAGGTCGCTTATGGTAGAAGTACTTTCCAATCATAGTGAGGGCAGGGTTTAGGTTGAAGGCCAATCCCAAACCTAAAAAAATCAATACAAAAATATGTAAGTTTATTTGACATCTATAAATATACAAGTTGAAAAAGAGATATTTCAGCATTAAACAGTGTTTGAAGTTACAAAGTGTTTTTAATTTTAAAAAAATGTCTTAATCCTTTATTTAGCCAGGGAAGTCCCATTGAGATACAATGAATTCTCCAAGGGAAAACTGGTCAAAATGGCAGCTAGCTATGGTTAGAACACATACAATACATAAAAGCAACACAAGGTAAACAGTAAAAGAGGGAAACAGTAAAAGAGGAGGGACCATTACAGGCCATATCAGCGATATCCACATTCCACCTGAGTCAAGGAGTATGTAAAACAGCAACATGTTTCCTCCTAAAGTAATACTATTGTGTAACTCATTTCATGCCCAGGTGCAGAGAACGCAGCTTTACGAACCTCAGAGCGCACCCTGGGAACATAAAAGAATCTGATTGGTAGATCTAGCACTGTAGATGCTTGTATGAAAGGTAGTTAGAGCCTATCAATGTCTTGGCAATAAATACTTTGGTGTTTTTATTCTTGAACACTAGATGACAACAGTACACAGCATATACAAAAAAAAAGAGGGTGACTCACTATTAAACTTAAAAATATAGAAAGTTAAAATTAGGTACCTCCCACCACACCAATATAAAAGTACAGTTCTTCAACAGAGTTGCAGAAAGAGGCAGCAATGAGGCCCAATCCAGACAGGCATCCTCCGGCCATCATCACAGAACGACTCCCATATTTATTCACCAGGATGCTGGTGAGGGGACCTGAAGAGCAAAAGAAAAACAATACACACATATTAGAAGCTGAAAGATGTGGATTTCTACCCAATCATCAAAGCACAGGTCTATATTTAACCACCAGAGGGCTCCAGTGCCACAGCTGTGGCTCAGCAAAATCAAACAACTTCTGCAATCATTTTTGTCAGTGCTGCACTGCAGTAGATGTGTTCTCATGCCATCAATAATGTGATGTGTCAGAAAAACCATGAAAGCTGTAATGAAATAAGCATTTATTTGGTTCAGAGAGTCATAAAAATTGAAAGAGGTATAATTTGTTGGTTGATTCTTCTTAAATGGTTACTAAATACATTTCTAATGATTATATGTATATCAGTTAAGTGGGTGGGTGTATAAGTGTGTGTGTGTGTGTAAGTGGGGGTGAAGCGACTGGTGTGTGTATGGGGTTACAATAACAACTGGTAGCTTTAAGTACAGTTTTTGCTATTTTGGCGCCGGGTACATTAGTTACAAAGAAAGAGTGACAGAATGAGGTAACAGTAATATTTATATGCATGCACCTCAGATTCAACATCAATTCAAGCAAAATCGGTATGACTTGTAAACAAATGACTAAAGTACATGCAGGGTTCAGATCTCCATCTCCATTTACGGCTTATAACAACCGGCCTAAATGAGTATGAGGACCCACATGGAAGACACTTCTGCCTTCCTGCCAAATCCCTGCACTACCCAATGAAGCTAAATAGAAACTGACAGTTTTTGTTTAGAGGTTGTCCAGACTCATTTGCCAGCCCGGTGCAAGACAAAGGGTTTTTAAATTGTAATGCAGGCAGTCTCTACACTAACAATGAGTTCTTTCCTTCCGCCTTGCAGGGAGAGTTGCTTAGGAGAAAAAAGGTTGGAGACAAACCAATGTAGAATATTATGAATGTAATGAATCAAAAATTGAAGGAGTACAGAGGTACGCAACAGTAGGTTGTTAATGAACTTCTCCTGCTGATGTGCTCAGAATGTTTAACACACAATAACAGACTCAGCTGTCATCCACTCACAGTGCTGACAAGCATTTCCTCGCTTATTTTCAATTACCATGCATAGCTTGCTTTCATCCGTGTATATTTACATCTCAACATTTGCATTAATTAACGATGTTACACCTGAATGTGCATACTGAGTCCACTGTGACAGTGAACCCACTGTGAAGTGAAAGACGAATGAAGAACAATCCGAGTGTAACTCAGTAACCTTTGATCAGCGAAGGGAATGTGTTCATTTTAATGTGTTAACAATAAGCAGCAGTGATTGCGTTAGCGTGCTTCTGTTGTACAGTAATTGAGGGCTTAACTTGGACGTGAAGTTTTGCTCGCCTTTGACATGTAATACTCTTGAAGGTAATAGCACTATGGGCCTCATGCAGAAATAGTCTGAAATTTCTCTAACTTTTCTCTTAATTTTCTGTGAAGTGAAGTCAGATGCACCAAACCTTCTTAACGATCCAAATCTGTTCTTACCCAGAAGTGCTGCATGATGAATCCCATTTGATCATTAATTGGAGGGGTGTGGCCGATCGTATATTGCTAGCATAGTTAACACCCCTGATCACTATATAAAGGGCAGGTGTTGTGCCATGTGCAAACACTCTGGCACATGCCCAAGCATTGGAGAGATGGCAATCATTATAATTATTATCTAAAACAAGGGATCTCAAACTTTTTCAGACCCAGGACCACTTAACCAATAAAAAAAAAAAAACTCACGGACCACCTAACTCCGCAAATATCCAAAAACAATAGGCCTGCTTACCACTCCAACAGTATATTACAAATGACAGGCTAATAATGAGCTTCATGGGACCTTCTGTACATCGCTCGTTCACACATTGAATCAACAATGCAAATACAAATACGGATTCTACAAGCAAAAATGGTAAATGCTGATAGATTTTACACATCATATGAAACGTAGACTACATTTATTACTGAGTTTATGTCCGAACAAACAGAGAACTTACTTATGAAAATTAAGGGTTTTTTTCACATCCAAGCTTTTTTCATGAAAATATTTCATGAAATATTTTTTTACATCCAAGCTTTTTTCATGAAAATAATTTCTTTTTTTTTTTTTTTCTTCTTTTTACATTTAAGCTTTTTTCATGAAAATTAAGCTTTTTTTTTTTAAATAATTTTTTTTTGACATCCAAGCTATTTTCAGGAAAATTTTGTATTTTTATTTTATAATTTTTTTTTTCCATGAAAATTTTGTATTTTTTCACATTCAAGCTTTTTTGAAGAAAATTAAGTTTTTTTTGACATCCAAGCTTTTTTGAAGAAAATTAAGTTTTTTTTGACATCCAAGGTTTTTTCAGGAAAATTAAGTTTTTTTTTTTACTTCCAAGCTTTTTACATCAGAGGTTCTCAAACGCAAACAAAATCACTTGTTGTCGCTACGGCTGAACCACTTGTAGCTGCTGAACCACCTGCATCAGGACGATGCACCTTGACTGTCGCGTCAGATTTTTCATTTAATTTTCTTTTACCTGACCTGGTCTTGAGCCATCGATCCATCTTGTCAGTTGACGCTCAAATTGAATTGCAGATCATTTATGACGTAAGATCGTAAAACGAACCCACGTAGCTACGTAGCTATGCTACATCTATGCTACACTCTATACTAGTCATTTTTAAACAGTTTGAGAAATACTTTTAAACTTATAATATATTAATTTAAAATGTGACATTTTAGCAATATACTCATGGACCACCAGTGGTCCGTGGACCACTCTTTGAGAGAGACTGCTCTAAAACATTTAATAATCACATTTTCAATATATGATATTCATACATATTCTTTTTTTTTTATATTTCTTACATTTTAAACATGTTCTCTTGCGTTGGACAAACAATTTGTGAAAATTCGAAGTTTTTTGTTATGTTGGCAAGAGTGCTCTCGACCGCTCGTAGAAGTTTCTCTTACCTAAGAGAATAACAAAAAAAGAAATAATAAATAACATCGATGTATCCCAGAAATAAATGGGTACTAACTAAATGAGAACAAATTGTGGATACAAACAAAAATAAGAAGAAAATAGTTTGTATATCGCTTCCTGCATGAGGCCCATGCTTTTACAGGGGTCAGGCAGCAGATATATAATATAAGGAAATGTTTAGATGCAATATGTGCAACACTATGCATTGAATGCAATACTTGCCTTGCAATGAAATACAATGTCCACTTTTATTTCATTGCTTTCAGATCTTGCAAAGAAACTTTACGCCAGAAAAGAACATTTGATACAAGTAGCTTTATATGGTGTAATATTTTCCACTTCAAATCAGTTTGGCAGACTAAAGCAACTTTCCTCAAACTTCCCTGAGATTAGAAAAAGTTGCCGAAGTCATCATTTTTCCAGTTTATCACACATTAGAGTAAAGAGAACTGCAGTGTTTTGATTTCAGAGCAGACGGTCTTGAGGGACGAGGAGCGCTCCTTTGAACTCTGTTCTCTTCGTGTTGCATATCAGGAACATGACTAAAGCCTGATCATCACCTGGCCGGTGCTCTCCCACTGTCGGAGCACAATGGGAAAACAATAAATGTATACACGGCCCATTCATGTGCTCCAGAGACAGATAGGCACTTTTATAAACAACACTTCAATAGAGGAGTTACAGTGTTTGATTTAGGCCGCACTATAATTCTGAGTAGCCTCTTTGAGGACAAACTGTCTGAAAGGCTACAATGCAAGTCTGTACTTGAGCAATGGATTGGCTTTTAACACTGCAGGAATAAATCTTTTACAGTTGCGCTAAGAGCCAGAAATTGATTCCATCTATAAATCTTCTTGATGCGCTAACTGTGAAGTGTTAACAAACTCATGTTTGGCAGGTTGTGTTTTGGGTCGTAGCTCACCTCCGGCGTACATGACGGCTAACATGATGGAAGAGATCCAGGACACCTGGCTGCTGGTCACATCGAAGATCGCCTCGATCTCTTTAAAAAAGACAGTGATGGACTTGGGGAACGCATAAGAGAAGCCAATAGAGATGAAGGCTCCAATTACCACCATCCATCCCCAGCCACCCTCAGGTGGTGTGTAGCCTTGAGGACCACCGATGGCAGGCGCCATTGTCACTCACAAAACACTGTTTACAGATACGGGGACCTGTTCTGGAGAAGAAAAAAAAACAAAAACTTCAGTTACTTAAAAAGGAACAGTTAACTCCAAAATCACCTGCAGTGTTATTTATCCATCTAGATATCTGGATTGCTTTGGTGGAAGTTGCAGAATGTTGAAGATATCGGCGCTAGAGATGTCGGCCTTCTCTTGAATATAAAGGAACTACATGCGAGTTGGCTCGTCACTCAGGGGCTCGTGCACATGACAGCGTGAGATGTAAACATTAAAGTTGTTGAGGTAACGTTAGCTAGCTCAGGTGAGCTCAGGTTAGCCTCTCGTCTTCCTTCTGCGCGGTGATACGGTTGGCAAGTGTTGTTCGGTAGAAAGAAAATAGTTCCTACATGAAACTGCTCACAACAAGGTCTGTGGATTATATTGAGTAACCGGGTGAGGATTTCTGGAAAGAGACATTGCTGTTGAGATTTTCAAATGTATTTTTGTTGGCGCATTGAACACCACGGGCGGTAATAGCTCAGTCCAAAGGGACTTGGCTTGGGAACCGGACAGTAGCTGCACATATAGTAGCTGTCCACGGCTCCTCATACTAGAATGGGTTAAATGCAGAGTCTGAATTGTACTGTGTGTGCTGTGCTGTGTACATGTGTGATGATAAAAAGATTTCCACAAGCTGAGTGCGATCTAGCTCCTTTATATTCAAGAGAAGACGGATATCTCCAACACTCTGCAACTCACACCAAAACAAAGTAGATTGATAAATAGCACCATAGGTAAGAGGAAAATATGTACTTTTGAATTTTTGAATTTGTTTACAGCAAGTTTAATATTGGCCTACTCTGTATCATTAACAGTACGCTTTGGGTTGTTTACTGCAGCGAAGGTTTGTTAATATTGTTGCAACAGTTTGACAACATTACAGGAGCTCTTATTGGTTAACACCTGCATGGCTACATACTCACACAAGCACCTCACTTTATTGTTCCCTTTTAAAACCTGGGCTGCCTAAATGATTGACCAATTTATGTAGCTATATAGACAGTTAACCATATAAAACGTTTACTTATAACTTTTATTTCCCTCCGACAAGGGTACACATGATGTGCTTCAATGACCATGAATGTTGTCAGTTGACACACACAAGTTCAACTGAAGGTTTTCATTTGCTACTTTGTTACAAAGCTGTTCATAGCTGCTGAAGTCAAATGTTTCAAAGCTGAGGAGAAAAGATGGTATTTGTCAAAGAGAAAATCAAAGAGAATGAGTACAAAAAATAACAAAATTGCTTCGGGAGAGGTAACTATTTTCACCCTTTAATTATACTGTAGGCACAGTTTTATCCTTTTAACCCCCAGTGAATGCTTGTCACATTGGTTAAAACTTTTTTTTTTACCTTCTATGTAGAATATATCTATGCAAATTTTGGTCTGATAGTATTGACCTTTGTATTTTTCCATTAGTCGCCTGCCGTCTGACCTGTGTGTCTCGTCTTCAGTGACCCAACTTACTTGTTTCACTGTATAAATTAACCCTCAAAAAGTGCAAAATATAGTACATGCTTTGAACGCTGAGCTATAAATACCTCGGAGTATCTCTGCTGTGCTGATAACTTGTGCGGATTTGGAAAGAGATCAGATTTGTCTAAAAATATTTCCCCAACTCGATAAAAGAGTATAAGATTAAGGAAGCCGTTTTTGGCCTAGCTTCGCTTTGAATTGTTCTCTGCATGAATTCACTGAGCGCCCACCTGATGATCTCCCACAGTCTCACTTTAGAGATGATGAATAAGAGTCCATCTGCAGAGTCAAACAACTTACTGTATTGTTTACACTGGGGAGACTATCCAGAGAAAACATCGATCAGACCATGAACAGTGCTTGAATTCCCACTGTTCAATAGCTCAGGGCTCTGCTCAGGAGTGGGTGATGATATAGTATTTTTTTTAGCCAAGGAGGACCTGATTTGGTTGATGAATTGGTTTATTGCTCTGGAAACTTATTGGATAAGCCAGTTGTGTGCAGCGAGTAGTGAATATTTAATGCTTTAAAGAACTTTTGTTATTGAGCTGGGAATTTAGCTGCTGCTCTGCAGCTGTAAAAATGTGCCTCCTGCATTATTCTACATATACAATAGGTCAGTGATTTTCAACCTTTTTTGAGCCGCGGCACATTTTTTACATTTACAAAATTCTGGGGCACACCACCAACCAAAATGACACAAAATGACACTCTAACACAGTACATATAATACATATAGTTAATAATATAGTTTCTAAATGTATTTATACTCAGTTAGTGTGAAACCTGGGCCTGTTTCGATGAACACAAAATGGATATCCTGGCAGTAATGGTAGAAAGACACACACGAAGCTCTTCCTCAACAGCTCTCAGTCTCTCTCTGTTTTTAGTTTTTATCGCAGTCAAGCTTGAGAAGCTCAGCTCACACAGATATGTGGTTGAAAACGGAAGCAATGTCAAAATAGCTTTGTTGGCCAGAATGGGGAACTCTTTGGAAACAGGTAACCAAAAACTGTCCAAAGGAAGATCAGCAAAGTTTAGCTTTAAACCACGACCTTGTTTCAGTTCAATGAGTTCCTCTTGCTCCTTTAAAGTCATGTCTGGCAATTGTGTTATCTGAGAGAGGCACTTTAGCTATCTCTTTGGCCGAGCATCTCATTTACAATGGCTTTACAAGCTGGCAGTATTAATGTTTCTGCCACAGTGTGGGACTTTTTTGATTTAGCTACGAGTTCAGCAACAAGGTAGCTAGCTTTGAGGGCTCTCTCGTTTACCTTTGTGGTTTTTCTCAAAAAAGTTGCCTGTTTCTCATTGTTTGTACGTAAGCGTACAAAATAGTCCATCGGCTTGTTTTGAACCGAAGGGTGTTTCGTTTGGAGATGGCGTTTAAGCTTGCTTGGCACCATGGCGCTATTGGATAGCTTCTCACCACACACCAAGCACAGCGGAGTCGGTGCCGTTGCATCCCCGGTGAAAGTAAATCCAAATGAAAGATAGCTTTCGCTGTATTGCCTCGAGCTCACCGTCTTGTCTTTTTTCTTTTGTCGACCACTCATACTAGGGCCTTCATCTGGGTCAGAATTTTGTCCAGGGCCCTGTTCGGCATTTGCATTTTCCCTTCTCAAAAACTTCTCCATCACTGTCACTTGCTCGTCTTGCTGTGATCCCAAACTGTCACTGTCACGTGTCGCGCAGCGCTAACTCTATTGTCTATAGCCCTCTGCTGCCACCCACTGAAATAGAAGAGTATTACATTATCTGCCACACTTTATTACAGCACAGACACCCGACAATGGTTAATTAGGTGATATTAGATAATTTCCCACGGCACACCTGACGATCTCTCACGGCACACTAGTGTGCCGCGGCACACTGGTTGAAAATCACTGCAATAGGTAATGGAGGTGAAATATAAGAACTTGTGTTTTTTATTTATTCGTATAGACATTAAGGGTGACTTGGAATACTTAATACTTAAGACTTGGAATACGTGACTTGGATAGTAACCACTTGGGTGTAATACGCTGAATTTGCACATACTACTCGATAACATACAACGGCCGCAAATTTGCAATAGCTACGACCAGGTAAGTGCATGTATCCATGAGTTCATGCATTCACACAACCTCACGGACACTTCATCTCCATGCAAAAACTGTTGCCGCCAAAGCAAAGTGGAATAGTGACCGATACAGTGAGCTATGGAGCTAAATATAACATATTTGAATATAAAGTGCTATGTTTTTTAGACTGCATGTTTTTACGTTGGACATGTTTTGCTAAGATTACATAACAGAAGTTTGCAGTCTCAAGCTTTTACTTTGACTCGAACACCATCATCAAGAGATGAGGGGTGGAGTTGTCAGGATCAACAGCTGACACATACCATGTGTGCCTGCTCATTGCTTAATGACGTAGTAGTGTCACAGCCCACACATCGGTGATTTGCTTTCAGACCAGTGATAAAGAAATAGTTGAACATTTTGGGATCGGTGCTTATTTAATCCCCCCCGAGAGTGAGAAGAGAAGGTAGATATCAATCTGTGTGTCGAGTACGGACTTAGTGTAGATAGCCTAGCTTAGCATAAAGGGTGAACGTGGGAAGAAAACAACTAGCCTGTCTCTGTCCCAAGATAACAGTACGAGATACATCAAATAATCAACATGTATTTTTATTTGTTTAATCTGTACATATCTATAACATCCTTTCAGGATTTTAAATGTTTTCGTATCAAATGATAAGGTTTGCTAGAAATCACGAAAAGGCTGGTGACGCCGTTAGCCTAACTGATGTTAGCAATTAGCTGACATACCTATGAGCTGTTCCTCCATTTCCTCCTGGGTTTAAAGATAAGCCAAAACATTCCTCTGTCACTATTTACACTTCTTAAATAGCAGTGGAACTCGTAGTTTTTTTGTGGATGATTTACTTACTGTATCTTCGGTGTTCAATGTAGGCCACATTAAAGTATGAATTAGATTTTTTTTCATGTGGTGGTTTATTATGTATAACAGTTATGACATGTTGTCCCATTTGATAAATAGAAGAGTTGGATGTTCCCTCACACCTGTCACATTTCCCACTCTGGAAACGGAGGGTCTGCACAATTACAAGAAAGGTTGGTTGAAAGATTTTCACTGTCTGAGAATAGTCAACGCACATCCACCAGGCAGCCTCTCAAATAGGACAGTATGCTGGGGGAAATGTTCTTAACTGGCAGCAGAGACAGCATTGGGTTTTAAACGAATGAAAAATTCAGTGGTTGACTTTAGATGATGAATGGAAGAAATAGTTAAGACAGACAGGACTCCAGATAAAACGGCAAAACCGCAGAAATAATGAATAAACCGGATAATTTCATACCGATTGATCGATTGCTTGGCTTCAAATTGGAGAGAATAGCAGCAAACAATTCAGTGAAAACTGCACTCAATTCATTTAAGCCAGGTATTGGAAAATGAAATAAGTAGACAAATGGGCAGAGGCATCAATGCTAAGCCACAGCACATTTTAAAGTTCTAAATAAAGCAGTCGATGTGCCACTTTACGACACACACACATACCAGCACAAGGGTGGGGGAGGACAAGAGACACAAAAAGATTTGATGTCATTGCCAAAAAGGATACAATTTCGTTTGCAATTCATTCGGCTAACATGCTTCACTTAGTCAGAGCTCAGTATGTGAAGCTATGAACTCCTCTCACAGAGAGTGTCGAAATGTACTCTCTTTAGTTTCTCGAATTCAGATTTGTTTTTTCTTTGGATTAATAGGGCACTGCACCGAATTAAATAGACACAATATAAGGTAAGGTTGGAATAATGTTGAATGAATGTTACATTTTACATCTTTGACTACATTTTCGTGCTTCTAAATAAACAGCTTCCATTCATTCTCCCTGCAGCCTTGCTCTGGGCCTTTTATGACCCCAGGTTCCTGATACCACTTATTAGATCTAGTGAATTTGTCTTATTAATTATAAATGAGAATGGCTTGTTAAATATTAGCAGAGGGAAAATCACACCCTCACACAATACACACAGTATTGTTCGAACATTTACAAAGCAGTAAATCCTTCATGCGTATCTACCTGAAAATAGCCTACTTATGCAGGTAATTACTTTTAAAGTGATGTCTGTTAAATGTTAATTGTGCATAGTATCTGTGTGTCAAGTGTCTTACCTTGGCAGGAGCTCTCGAACAGGGCCAGATGAGCTCTGCGGATAAACAACAGTCTCGGAGGCATGTTAACAAACTGAAGACATCATTGAATGGGACTGAGCGTCTCTGAATATTTATGAAAAAAATAAATAAAAAATCACTGCATATGTTTCACAGATACTCCAGACGTTATCTGTGGGTCTAGATCCACTGAGACAGTCCAAAAGTTGCCAGTGGCACCTCGGCCTCAGACTTCATCTGAAGTGACTAAAGTGAAGAAAAGTTGAGTTCATTCAGCGCCCAGATCACACAGCTGGATGATCTGGACACTATGGTGCTAAATGTTAAGGTCAGTCATGCTCTTATTGGCTGTGGGAGACTTAGTGCCGTGCCCCTACAACAATTTCTCCACCCCCGTCATGTGCCAAGCTCACACACAAGGTCAGAGTAATTCACAGCATGGCCCTCTCGTATGTGACCGGACAGGATATAGAATAATGTCTGCTCTCTAAGAGATAAAATGCTTTTGTGAGACCTGCATTAGCTGATTTATAAGCGCTATTAAATTGAATATTGCGGCTATAAGAAATCCAGTTTGCTTAAACAACGCACACAGTTAACCTCATCCACCTAAAAAAAAGATTTCTGAACACTTCAGGGGTCAGATCTAGTTGAGCTTTTCTCCCAAAACTCCCTGAGGTGCTATTATTGAGTCTGTATCAGGGCTTGGGAAAGGAAAGGCCTGTGAACAGTGTGTACTTGCAAAGTGCCTTCAAGTTCTTGACGCCCTTTAAACATTATTTCCCTTTGTTACGTTGTTTTATTTTGTTCTCCTCATTTTTCCCACTCAAATGGACTTTTATTGCTTTGCAAACAGAGGATGCAGTAGAGCATCACATACAATTGAGTGTTTTCTCCTGGACCAGCATTTATTCACAAGTGCAAGCGTGTGAAGACTGGAAATTGATTTGGGACATAAACATTCCTATCTACACACACACACGCACTTTTCCTCTGGTGCTTCCATGATGTTTAAGTTTTTTTTATTGAAATATCTCAACAACTACTGGATGGATTGCTATGGAATGTGGTACATACATTCAGTCCCCTTGGAATGAAATGGAATAACTTTGATCCAACAACCTTTCATGCAACACCATCATTAGGCCAAGATTTCAATGTGTCCAATACTTTGGGTTACGACCAAATACCTGAAAAACGTACCATCAGCCTCAGCTGTACTTTGTGTTCATTGTTAATTTGCAAATGTTAGCATACTAACACGCTGAACTAAGATCGTAAAACATTTCACCTGCTTAACATCACCATGTAGCATTGTCGGTGTGAGAATGTTAGCATTTAGCTCAAAGCTATCACGGTTAGTTGTTGTGTCTTCATAGCCAAACATCTACTGTGGTGCTAACGTAGCGACTCGATGGCTAACGCTAACTAGCTGCGATTATGATGAGCACATGATCACTTCTGCGCAGACTCTGGTTCCAAATGACGTCAAAATCTCAAGACGTTGAGATGCGGTGTCCATCTATATACACAGTCTACGTTTGCTCATGTTAGCTACCTGGAGAGTTAGGGTTAGGGTGTCCTGTGCAGTCTGTAAAGCCCACTGAGACAAATGTGTAATTTGTGATATTGGGCTATATTAATAAACTTGATTTGATTTGATGTGATGAGTGAAGACAGAAGCCTACAATGTTTAAGAATGATCATTTAGCTTTTTTAAGGAATCTTAATATTTTCTCTCTGCCTGGGAGCAAATGTTCTGAGCTCTGGTTCAGTCTACAGCTCGGTGGTTCGGAGCCGCTGATGTAAATGACCTTATAGCATTGTCGGAGGGATTAAAATTGATTAGCTCAGCAACGTGAAACACGGCTTCTATACAGTATAATAAGCTGCAGTAACTGCTATGCGTTCTCAATCAATTTAGGACATTCACCAACATACACCACCAGTGTTCTTCGTTCATGTCTAGGAGCTGCCCTGATCTCCAGCACAATGCTTTGCTGTACTATTTACCCCACCTCATCAAGTGCACAGCATGCACCCCCTCTCTTTTCCTCAGGTATTACAAAATAAATCTGAACTGCCATATAAGAGAATGGGGTGTCTCATTAGGTTAGTTATTTTACAAAAGCAACACCAGCAATGTAACCAGGAACCAAATAAACATTGCACCACCTCCAGCTTCGACTGGACTGAATATAATTGCACTGTGGCACACAGAACTGACACTCACAGGTCAAAAGTCAGTGGCAATTACCTTTTGCCCAGGCATGGCGGTGCAGATGAAAGTGGCATAAATCCTGGCTTGCTGAACCGAGAGAGAGCGGGATCTTCATTAAGGGTCAGGGTGAGGGCACAGTGTTGCAAAAGCCAATTAGCTCACACATACAAGTGGTAAAATATCTATTCTAGTTAGTGGCTGCAGCTTTCACCTGGTACAGTGTAGAAAACGGCCTTGCTGCACTTTCAGCTCAAACATACATTCACATAAACTCTGTTCCTCTCAGGACAGAAAAGAGTATTTGGCAGACATTTTCTACAGTGGAACAACGCCAGGCAACAGAGTCAGCGAGACACTGAGCCTGAAAGCAACTGAAGCTCTGTCCAGCTCCGGCTTCCACAGCAATGCATCATTTGCTCAAGAGAGCAGTTCAGGGGACATTAGTCTCTTGAATGGCTTACTAAAGGATGTAATGCACTTATTAGATCTGTAAGAGTCCAGGCGATGAACTCATCACACTTGGATACAATGCACTTTTTGGAATTTAAAAAGAAATCAGTTTCTTATACAGAACTCTGGCTGAGCATCGAACTGACCCTACTTTTTAAGTACCAATCGATCGAAAGCTGTCAAGTACCAAAAGTTAGCAACTACCTTCTTTATAAGGTCTGGATTACATATTCTGATCTTTTTCTGATTTAAGGAAATATTTGAATGTGGCTGTGGCTGCTTGCTCAATAATCATACATGCAGCTGTTTGTTCTCTGTATAATGATGACTCGGGATGTTGTGATATACCAGTACAGACGATAACCGGGATATTTAAAGAATGAATTATTCACATCATGTTAACAATACAATCCAGCGCCTCTTAAATCATTTCCGTTTCTTTCCATTCTCGCTTTGTCTCCCTTCCCCAACGCCCCACACACAAATGAGTGTAAATTGTTTGCCAAAAAAACAAAAAGAAAATGCACAATAAACAAAGTTAGAGACGAGTTTGACTGACAGCATTATTTCTTTCTCTTCAAATTTCTATAGACAGCGGGATAATATCGTGAATTATTACTATGGCAATTTCAGAATGAACCTGATCACGTTTCATGACAGCCATACGTGTCGACATTAAGTTGAAGGGGCATCCTGGGTAATCATTAAAACAGCGACCGCAGTCAGTTATTTTCGAGTTAAACCTGAGAGCATTAATGCCATTACACAATTTAATCTTTCTAATTTGCACCGTGTTGTGCGGCTCAACACCGGGGTGACTGTGCATCCTAATGTGACCAGCGTACAGGTCTGTGCCAGGGCTTCTGCATCCTGCACAGGTATTTTTATCAAATTACAAAGCATCATTTTTGCAGAGAACTTCAGAGCACATATCAATGTTATCACGCAGGCCTTGAGACACACATCGCACGTAGTGATGCACACAAATGGGCGCCACAAAAGGTAGCCAGTGAGAGGATCGGAAACTACAACTCTAGAGCGGTTTCTGAGGAAAAACCTCGGTCACACGAGCTTAGTTTTGATCTTGTGCTTGTTTAAAAGCCATCAGACACGCACAGGGAACTTTCTCTCTCACGGACACTTCAAGCACTCCTTTGTTGCTGTCAGATATCTTGCTACAAAATACTTCCTTCCTTTTTTTTTTTTGACTATTTTGAGTCCAATGTTTACATCCATGCTTGTTAGCTTGCTCTCTTTTCCATCATGTTCCATGTTACCGCCTGTCCATCAGTAGTATAATGTAAAACCAGTGACAGGAATGTGTATTGCGTCGCCCGTGTCCTCATGCACATGCACGATTCAACCCACTCAATAAAACATTGCTCCATAGCGCTACCAGTGGTGGGAAACTCCAAAGAAAAGGGTACCTTATATTAAAAGCAATTTCTATATAAATCAGATTTCCCTCTTTCCTACCTAAATCTACAACAAAGACCATTTATCTTGTATTCACTAGATGTTTTTATCTTTTGTAATATCTTCAATATTCTCTGTTCTTGCTCCAGTGTTATCTATAACTTATTTCCTGCAGCTACAACAACCCAATTTTCCTACGGGGATCATTACAGATTTATCTAATTTAAAAATTAGAAATCTAATCTAATCTAAACACACATCCCACACAAAGCACACAGATGTGTCTGGAGGAAAAATATATAAAGTTAAGATGAGTTCGGACAAGTTTATCCAACGGTGTGTGGAAAATACAGCCTAGTGGTGATTTGTCACACATCAAACAGTGCTGCAGCTCCTGTGTAAACACATGAATTACCCGTGGCGGGGCAAGTTCCGTCATCACAGGGGTCCTATTGTCTGATGAAGAAGCATTTAAGGAAATGAGCCGAGCAATAGATGGCCCATGGTGTAGATTGAAGAGGTGGGAGGGCAACAAATTCCCTTTTGCGTTTTTTTTCCTGCTCCTTCTTACACCGCAGTGCCGTGATCTGCTTTTTTCTGTGAACAATAACGGAAACATTCTAGCTTTATCATAAATCATTTTAAAACGAGAATAAGAAATAACACATTCTCCCTCTTACAAACAAACTCATAAGCCATAAAACACATCCTTGTTTAAATCAATACGTTCAGGGATGCACACAAGTGTCATATTGTTATTGCAATCACTAGTTGCCGCCCTGTAGACTACGCTGACATATGAAATGATTAAGTTTATGTGGGGTTTTTTGTGTCTTGCCGTTATAATCAAAACCCATCTGAGGCATCGTATGCATTCTAGAGATGGCTGAATGCCTTGAGGGTTTAATAGTATTTCTAAACCCTGTGTTGCTTTGATTTGAAGTCATCTTGTGTTGTTAACACGTTCCTCCAACCCCAGTGGTGATGCAGGACGGTGGCTGTAGTCATTAAGGTATCTGAATTGTGATTGGCTCCCAGGGGCAGAGGGGTGGAGGCACGAGCGCTGGATGTGATGTAGGCAGGCAGTAAGAGGAGAGCTGTTCTGCTACTTTGTCCAACAGCACGGAGAGCTGACCTTGAGGGGAATGTGGAAAATTGACAGGGGGGAGAGCGGTAACAAGGGCCAGCTATATATCAAGGAGGCAATTTGGAGCGGTTTATCCGATGAGGGTCAATTCCTGCTGCAGTACCATAGATCAGACTTTTCGAGCCCGAGCGTGCCTTCACGGGGAGAGGTTAGGATGGATCCATTTTTGAATGACTGAGCCGCTGATGAAGCCCAAGCAAATCATTCACACAAAACACAGAAGACTGGGGTAATCATGAGGATTTGTGATGCAGGAAAACGTGCATCAGCAGATTTATCTCCTGCTATTTGTGGCCTTGCCGCTCTGGCTCTGGTCCAAATCAAATCTTTTTTATAAGGCAATTTCGCAATGTTCCTTTCAATTATTTTACATATCAAGGACATGGAACAGGTTATCATATAGAGGATACAGGCATTAATGTTATTATTATTACCGGCGATAAAAGTGAACACCCTCATTTGTGACCAAAGCGCTTTCCTCCTCTTTATAGAAAAGACATCAAAGATCTGCACTAAATCTGTCAGTGTTACGCTGCGATGCCAAGAGAGAGTAATTTTACAGATGCCTTTACTCTGTGTCTGACCTTTTCTATTGCTGCTTCTATTTTGGATCAGTCTCTCTGCACCTCTGAGACCGGCCAGATGGCAGGTCTATTGAGTGATAAAATTTGAGAGACAAGAGCACTGTTACGCCACGGGACTCTTTGGCTCGGGCCCCAGCTTCAGTGAAGGCTGGAATGAGCACATAACTCCGGCATAACATTTGAATTCCCCTTCATTATCTTCTCCTCCTGCGTGGCCAACAGACTGAGCCCGGCTCATATGCTCTGCAGTTTTTACAGAGTGGCAAGTCCATTTAATAAAGATGATGGCTTATATAGGACATCCTCGTGCCGATCGTTCCTAACTGAATACACTGTTTTGTAGGAAGTTGGGCGTTTCTAAGTTTATATTCTCATTGTAAAGCCAAACTATGAGACTCATAAACTTAATATATTAAATATATTAATGTGGGGACATCTTGTGGACGAAGTTTATCTTGCACCATGTTGATTCCAAATAGGTAATTGGCTATAAAATGAGGGGAGCATTTGGAATTAAATGTAATTGTAACCTTCTTAATTCTTCCTTTTCCCTACTTACAATTATACTCACCACCTGCTTATAGACAGGAGGATATAGTTTGGGCCTTCAATCCCTCAATAAAATCTCAAAGCAGAGAAGTCGTTCAAGCTTTAACAAGCCATTCCTTTAAAGGTTATGGTTGCAAGACTTATCACCAGGGTCTGAAACGAAGTTTTTCCCTCACCGTCCACTGTGGAGGGTCACTTAACATTTGTACCAAACACTCAATTCTTTTGTCTGCCATTTCTGAAATCTATGAATAGTAAACACTGACTATTTTCTATTTGGGAATTGCTTTAAAAAAATTATTATATTTCCTAATGTAGGGAAAACCTATAAGTCTTGGTTGAAGATGACCTGGAATTGCTACGTGCCAGAGCCAACATTTACCCTCTATTTGGCATGTGGCAGGTGCTCATTTTATTCTCTGCTCATCAACAGAAATCAACACATTGTCATTTATCTTTTAAACTAGAAGTACTTAGTTTAGTTTAATAATCATTTTCTTACACACTTATAGGAAGGAAATGTGCTTTGTATTATTACTATGTTTTGCATTCATTTTGTATTTTTCTTTTGCTTGCAGTTGGCATGCGTTTACCTTGTGGCTGCATGTGTAGATTTGTGTTCCTGCCATTCCCCTGCACACGCCATGAAGACATATTAAAAGTGGGCATTATATAATCATGCCCAGGAGAACACAAATGTGTGAATCAAATTTCATGGCAATCCATCTAATAGTTGTCAAGACATGTCTCTCAAAACAGAAATGTCAACCTGCTCGTGGTGGTACAGTAGATGAAAGCTCAGGGGACCAAACTCATTAGGATTCATCCTGTGGGAACGGCGAATGCCTGTGCAAATTTCATTGCAATCCTTTCCATCCTTAGAGCGCTGTCGCTAGCGTGGCTAAAAAGGGAGAGAATATTCTGACGATTTTTAAAAAAACATAAGAACACGTTTTATATTATTCAGCAGCTATTTTAGTGGTGAAGTGCCGATCCAAGCGCTGTACGGTTTTAAACCCCTTTATATCTTATTATTATAATTTAAATCTCATCATTGTGTGACTGCTGGGGTCAATGACTCATTCATTCTAGTTAGGTGTTGGTTTTAGCTGCATCCATTAGTGTCTCTGCAATGCCACGGCTGCATCGCAAGCATTTATTCTGAGTTTAGTAAATCCATTTATCCATGAAGTCATGACTATATAGCTTTGTCAGCTTGAAGACTGAAGTATATATATACTGACTAATACCTAATGAAAGCACAACAAATAGAATCAGAGCCAGAAATGGTCGGATGAGCCGGGCACATTACCGTGGAGCTCATGGGAGAATATTTATGCAATGTGATTCGATTCACAGTCGGTTCCCTGCTTATACAGGGTGTTCACTGTATGCCTTCATAAAGCAGATATACGACACAGTCGACAATGCACTTTCGCATCTTATCTGTGCTCTGCTCATTTTCCACTTGAGGAAGTTGGGAAAATTGACTGAGAATTGCTCCGTGGAAAGTAGCTGCGCTCTCCACTCACACGGTTAGACAAAGGGCATCGGAGTGTGGCGCAGGTACGCATGGTTTTCAACAACGCAGGAGACCCAGAGCGTCCGTGCTGCAAATAAAAGCCATCAGCACTCCCCGCTCGAATTAATGTACTGAGGTGTGTACAGGAATTTAGGATGCAGCTTCTTCGCCGCGGAGACACATAAAAAATGCTGTGTATGCTTGAGTAAAATAATGGATTATGCAGCCAAAGCGTTACCTCGGTCTTCTCCTGAAACACAATTTGTTGACTACTTAGAAAGGATGACCCAGGTTGTCCTTTTCTTCGACATGTAGATGTACTCCTTTTGACATAAAACACAATATATACAACGCAGTAAACTGCAGTGGTCAGCACAGTAATTTGATTTAAACCCTGAATACATCAACACACACGGTTCCTTGTGCAGAGTGTGTTCTTGTCCTCTTTAGCTTAAAAGCCGCAGCATGCAAAGCGACCACATCCATCATCATAATTTCACATTTTTCAGAGAATAAAAATGGTAATTTGGAGACAAACATGGAAAAAGCAAAGTTCTGAAGAGGTGAAGAAGCCTGTAATACAATACCATTTGCATTTCATACATCTGTTTCTTCGACAGATACATACAATCCTTTATTCTCGCCTTACAGAACTTTCTTTGAATGCTAATTATGCGTTGATATCAGAAGCTTTGTCAGGAAAGGTATGTAGGCCTCGACTGTCTGAAAAGCTCCTAATGAATAATTAATTGTTGCCACCGCAGTGAGAGCATAATTTACCTCACCATTTCACAGTGATTTTATTAAGGACTGCGGCTGGCAGGCCAGTCAAGTTGGAATCCATGCAATATTCATTAGAGAAAAGATGCATTGGACAACAGCTCATAGCCTGAGGATTTATTTAGAAAAAACAACAATAACATCAACAAATCCCACCCTTCTGTAAGACCCTGGCATGCTTCACAGCTCCTCCAGCCTGTGTGCAGGGCGGATTTGTGGCAACCTTTCTGCAGGAAGCCAAATGGCTTGAGAGGAGCTGTTTTCATACCTCATAATGCTGCGGTGGCCTCCGGGGAATAAGGCTGCAAGAGTGGTGGTGCAAGGCAGGGGAGCTGTGAACGCACCACCATGTCTAGTACATACTGTATGAGCCAAAAAGTTAGCAAGACATTTTAAAACAGTCAGGACTAGAATGCTTCGACTGCAACTGCTGCAGAGTAGAGGAAAATCAGCAATACTACACAATGAAAATACTCTATTACAAGTACTGCACTCAAAATGGTCTTTAAGTAAAGTACACAAGTATTAGCAACAACATGTAAGGTATTAGAAAGTAAGTAAGTATTTTCACAGTAAAAAAAAAAAAAAAACTTATTATGCAGAAAGGTCAGAGTCATTTCATCTTATTATTGGCGCATTATTGTTGATGCATTAACATATAAGCAGTACTTTAATGTCATAGTTAGTTGGGGTGAAGCTCATTTTAAACATTTCATATACTGTTGAGTTAGTATATAACAATGAATTTATTTTATCAATTGTTTTATTCATACAATCTTAATTGGAAATGTAACTAGTAACTATAGGAGTCAAATAATGGAGTAAGTACAATATTTCCCTCTGAAACGTAGTAGAGAAGAAGTATAAAGTCACAAAGAATTACCAATACCACAAAAATGTTCTTTCCTATAGGAATTAACTAAATATACTTAATTACTTTCCAATATACTACTACCACTACTAATAATAATGTCACAAAATAATTAACATTTGAGAAACCATAATTATCAAAACAATCCAACTGCATGCCCCTGTAAATTAAGATAACTACATATAGATATATATGCGTATATACACATATATATATGCGTATATACATATATATATATATTATCTAGAATATATATCAAATATATAATATACATAATATACATAGATTATATATATAATATATGTCATTTTATTTTGAGAGACGAAGGAGCAAATGCAGCTTCATGACTGACTTGCACTGGTGAACAATTCAAACGCTCCATACAGGAAGCACCACAGGGCAGAACAGTGTTCTAATGCAGTGAACATCTGTACGCAGGCTGGAAAGGTTCGGTCGGCAGGAAGGATGAAATATTCATCCTTTGCTGTCTTATGACAATGAAGTTACATGACAATGGTCTCACTTTCAAATGTCTGAGGTGCACAACTCCAAGAGGGAACTTCCCTTACATCATTTCTGCTTGTTTCATTCGGCGCTCAAGTGCCAGAGCATATTAAACACTCAAAGTTCAACTGCACAATTAAATGAGAGGTTAGTGAATCAGCATGATAACAACAGTACCCTTGAAAACAACCTACAAGAAAACCTACAGAGAAAAAACACATTGTATGTAAATATGGGGAAAGCAGCCCATGAATATTTAATTTCCTGGCAATGTAGCACAGAAGATAAAAATAATGCTTCCTTCAAGTGCGCACCTCTTTATGAAATCGGGGTAAAAGCTATTCTGTGTTATCAGATTTTCTATGAAGCCTGGCGTTTCTTTTGAATTGCATCATCTCTTATTTAAATGTCAGGATCTGGCTTTCTGGTGCTGGTGTTGGATGATGACTCCGACTTTTCACAGCTTGCTAAGATCAGGAGGACAAGGCGGAGCCGGAACTCGCATTTGATTGGACTTGGAACACAAAAGGTCATTTAAAAAAAAAGAAATGTATATATAAAAATATATATATTTCTCTCTTAGATACAGACCATATAGGGGATTGTTTTCTTCCATAGAAAGGAAACACCAGCACTCAGAGATATAGGGTCTTCTTATTTATTATGTGTTTCAGCTGTCAGCGTCACACTGATGGTGACTTTAAGCTGAAACACGTTTGCTTCGTGCCTATAACAAATAAGAAGACACTATATCTGCGAGTGCTGGTGTTTTGTTTCTTTTGATCCTTTCCACCACTGTGCACCTCATACATTATTTAAAATTTGGAGCTGTGTGCCACATTTTTTTGGCACTCAAAATATTTTACTGACCTTAAATCCATTTAATACCTGATGTCAACGCTTTCTAAAAACACTGACAGTCCTGATAACCCTAACCCTTAATGCCTGATGTCTTGCATATGAATTTTTGAAGGTCACATTAATATAAACAATTCAAAATAAAGCATTATAGGTCATTGATCCTGGATATAATAGTTTTTTTGGTTTGTTTTGTTTTTCTACTCATTAGTTTATTTTAGGGCTCATCATCAGCAGCAGATGGAGTTTGCTCACTTTTCATAGCTCAGGGTATGTAACATGTGAGGTTATAAATGAATCCACAGCACTTTTAGGGCTCTGGCTCCATGACAACCGATGAAGACCATGTGATGTGGTAAAAGAGACATTTACTCATAAGCTTTTCAAACCAGGAGAATATCTAAGATGATCTGATGGTGGTAGACGCTCTTAAAATGTCAAAACGAGTCAATAACTCACTAGTTCTGAAAAGAGAAATCCACGGGGATTATTATGATAAAGTATTTCTGCCTCTACTGTATTACCTCGCCACATATGGGATGTTATTAAAAATGCCCTTTTTGATACCTACTATTGCTTGTAAATTGTCTTTTTTGAAGGTTTCGAGAGGAAACTGAAGATGACTCCGGTCTTTATACCATTTCTAAAAATGTATACACTTTAAAACTGTTGTCATCTTTGCAAAGAAAGCGGGCATTGTAGTGGGAAAACAACATTGCACTCGAGACCCTTGTGATGGGTTTGACATCGAGCAAAGGCCATTTTCAATTCATGTCCGTCTTTGTTGTAGAAGCAAAGACGCTCATATAAAGAGGTCATGCTCTGCTGGCCGGAGCAGTCAGTGCTGATGCAAAACTTGCATATTATCTTGCAATTGCAGTTCCCCTGAGTCCAGTGCACAAATCACAAACGTGGACAAGCGTAGAACAATTATGGCTTTGTTTATTAAGGATGACTGTCGGGAGCATACATTATGCATTTTATGTGCGGCAAAAAAATAAATGTGTCCACTATGCAGCAAATTGAAAGTTAATGTGTTGTTCATCATGAGATGTCCCCCTGGATACACACATGCATATGTGATTTAAATGACACTAGCAACTCAGCAAAGTAAATATTTGATTTAAAGTTGCACCGACATCACATCGATGTGCTGCAACAAATCCCTTCCAACTGTGAGAACAAATGTTTATCAAAATGTATGCAAATAAAATTCTGATATTAAGCCAGGATAAGAAATCGTTGCGTAGATGTTTTGGGTTAACAGTTGTGGCACTGATGTCTCTTTTTTTCTGCTGCAACGAACTTTCATGTCAAGTCATTTCTTCTTCATGTCTGCTATAGTTCTTCCAGGTGACACCAGCATTTCTCACTTGTCCCCAAGCGGCATCTTTGTTGTTATTGGCCAACACACTTGTGAAATGTTTTGGTTTAGATTAACATAATTTATCAGTGCTTAAACCTCAGTGTTTGTCAAGTGTGTGTCCTTTTTCTTTGCTTGACACAGACATTACGACAGATTTAACCAGAAGAACGCATTCAACACGCAGGTCCATATACTTGCCGTTTATACTCAAAGAGTGACGATTCACTTGCATGTTTTGCACCGAAAACAAGAAAAGAGAAAGAAATTGTGGATGAAGTCAAGGCCGAGAAGACGGAATCATCATGGTTTATATGTTTTTGCATCGTTAACAGGAAATAACTTTTTATTCTTAGCCCCAAACGGGGCTAGTGCAAGCTGCTGCTACAAGCTAACATGTTGGTGGTCGTAAATATCACAAAAATTATCTAAAACCGGATCTTGGTGACAGAAGAAAAAAACAAAGATGACTATGCGGAAAAAGCCCCGTCAGAGAGGTTTGAATGGACACTATGCCTGTGGTGTCAACTCATTTTTGTCAAGTAAAATGGAGCAATCATCCGTATCAAAGGCACTGACGAGATCAAGAGCGATTAAAATAGAGCAATCCTCAACACTAGCAGCCAGTAGTAGATCATTAGTGAGGTTATTGGTCGCTGTTTTGGTGCTGTGAAGGGCTTTAAAGGCAAATTGATTTATAAAAAATTAACACTGTTGTTATTCTTCAAAGCATTGACTTGGGGGGGAGCTCCATTTTAGAAAACCTGTGATAAAAGAACTAGGTCTAAAATTGTTGAGTACCAGTGCAGTGCCTGTTCGGGATGTGCTCGTGCCGCTGCTTCGTGGGTTTTGAAGCGAGTCTATGCACGCGTTTATAGTAGCAGTGCTACAGTCTACGCATCATGAGTGCAAAAGCTGCCATGAAAATTAAAAATTTTATGGCCTCAATAAAGTCAAAGCCTCATTAAATGTCTATGCCCCAGGTTTGGAAGAAAGTTGAATTTCAGACTGCCCTACACCATAGACTGGGGCTATTTAAATATTGTATGTATTTTTTGTTGCACAGTGGACGATCTTTCAAAGGGAACAACTCTTATTTTGGAGTTTGAGGTGATATTGTCACACTGAAATACATTTATCTTTTTTTTAATATATATTTCGTCCAATTTCATCCAAATATGCGTCACATTCTACTGCGTTTACGGGCGCCTTCCCCTGCAGGTGGCTAAATCTTGAGTTGCCGACCCCCGCCTAACTCCGTATGCTAACCATGGATGAAACCAAAAGAAGGAAAGTCTCCGGAGGAAAATAGAGTTTAATTCTGTGTGGATAGATACATTAGACACAAATTACCAAGCTGGAGATGCACGAAAAACAGCGATTTCTGAACCGCTGCTGAAAGCGCAAATGTACTTTCAAGAAATGGATGAAGTCTTCAAACTCAACGACTGCTGCTAGTTCTGTGGCCGCTCGGGAGATAGTCAGGCGCGGAAAGCCGTTCACAGATGGAGAATACATAAAAAGAATCATTCTTAAAAATATCAGAGCATCTATTTTCAGACTTCAAAAACAAACATGAAACTGTTCGGAAAGTTAGAGATGCTGTATGTCTCTGCAAAGACCGTCATGGACAGGGCCATTAAAACGGCAACAAACATCACCAGACACAAATTGACGGCATCACTTCAGCTCCAGCTCACTCTATCGCCTGTGATGAGTCAGTGGATGTAAACGATACTGAACAGACAGCGCTGCTCTGCAGGTGTGTGAACTGTGATGGGCTGCAGGAAGAAATCACTGAGGGAGGACTCAAATAAGCCTGCATAGTTCTGAGTTTGATTTATGTCAAAGTAGCCCCAAATATGATTTGAATTGGAATTATTTGGTGGGAGAGGGGGCAACATGGCTCTTTTGATAGTGAAGGTTGCCGACCCCTGTTCCAGGAGGATAAATTGATCACCTCGAGCTCGGCTGTTAGCGGACGTGGCCGCGCTGTTGTGTGGCTTTAGATGCGCGTCTATAGCGCATGCGCTAACCAAAGTGTCTATAGCGCATGTGATAATTAAAAACCAGCAGTTTTCTCCAGAATCGCTGATCCACTTAACATTACGTGAGGCACTGCACTCCCTCGGGTCGTGAGGGATATTGGTCCGAAGGTTGTCGAGATCATTGAAAGTCTCTCTCTCTCTCTCTCACACACACACACACACACACACTATGATAAGTGGACCGGCCTAAACAGGAGATCATACAGGCTTTGTTGCAATTCTTTCCATCTGATACATGAAAATATTAAAAAGTTTTTAAAAAAGAAAGCCTACCAGAGCCGCAGTATAAAAGGGAGAAGAGAGAATACAAAATGACTCGATATAATACATGTGTGTTACACAAGCTTACACAGGGTCTTTCATGGCCTGTCACACAAGACTTTCTGAGGAGTCCTGTGTGACTGAGATACAGCACAATCCAGCTCCTTGGCTCTGGTAAATTTATAAGACATGTTGCCAACAGAGATTGATGATAGCATCTGATGCAATTTACTCCGTGTCCAGGGTTGCTGGTTCACATTCTTCGCTTAATGGTGAAAGTTCAGTTTGCAAAAGAAAATCTCCTCTGAATCTGTCAGCTGGAATTGAACTCTGAGCTTAAGCAGCAAAGCCTCTGGATTGGATTTCTTGTTTATCTGCCAATGCAGATGGGAAAATTCATAGGATTTGTGCCGCGCATAAATGACTGCACAGGGTTCAGGGTACTTCAATTAATTATGCTCACTGGTTGGAATACACTGACCAGACATACACAGTATTTACATGTAACAAAACATAAATATCTTACAATTATTTGTCACGATTGTGTCACGATTCTCCAAATCCCTGATTAGATTCAAACATTGTTTTCCATCACAGTCGGCTATGCAATTGCTCGAGTCTGGATTCGTAAATATCAACAGATCTTTGGTTTTACGCCACGACAACTGTTGTGTACATTGAAAAAGACCACCATGTGATTTGGGGACATAAAATGTTGCCACACGGTGACTTCGGGAAAGCAGGAGGATGTTCTGTTATTGTCATCCACGACTGGCAGTGGAAAGTGCAGCTGCAGTCTACCAGGGAACTACGCTGCTTCACTTAGCGCAGGCTCCCAGGAAGATACAGTGTGTCGTTGTGAGTGTTGTGTTTTTTCCCTCAGACGCACGGAAGTATGCAGGGGTGGAAAGAAAAAAAAAAAAATACTGTGAGAATCGTCGATTCTGCTTTTGATCTGGAGGATCGAAATCGAACGCTTAATTCGATCAATTTTCCATTTAAAATCCAAATTGTGACACCCCTGCTGTGTATTTAAAAAAGTGGAGTTTACCGGTAGTTTAGTGGAGTTAATGAGCCGTTTTTTCCAGATACACTCACGGTAACAACAAGAGAAGTATTTCTGTACAACCCACGTGGCAGGCCTGGCTCTCCCATTTAGAACCAGGAGTGTCCACAGACAGGACTTTGTCGAGGAAATTAATCGTTAAAAATCTGAAAAATGACCGTGTTAACTAGATTAGGCAGGGCAACTTATCAAGTAATCTCTTGATAGGGCATCTGAACAGTGTGATGGATTGTGTGCTGTCGTTTCTTCTTTGAATTGTCTTCTTAATTGCTCATTACAATTGCGTATGGCCACAGAAAAGACATATTAGTAGGTTTTCTGTTCCCCCACAGATGTTTGTTATTTGAATTTGTTTTAAGCTTGTGTGCTTTTTATACATATTAGTTGTGAATAGACCCTGAAAGTGTGGTTTCTTGTCACACTGTCATGCTAAGTAGTAAATGGGTTTCTATATTGTAAAGGATACCCCTGCCAAATTTGTATCGTGTGTGAATAAGAGCTATGCTGATAAATCGGTCGGGACAATATAACAATACAGAAGCGACCAAGATACGTTGGATGTAGTTTTGAAACCGTGTCGGCACATCGCTCTGTGTCACGAAGAACAGACCCGGTTATTTTTCAAATGATCTTGGACCCTCTTTACAATTATTGCGTATTGAACACATATCAAATGTCAAAAAAAGATACGGCTACATTTGAAATCAGATAGTTAAAACCACCTCACGCTCAAGCCAGATATCTGTGGAAGTCTATCCCCTGTGATAAAAGCAACCAAAATGACAATGAAATTAGCCGCCATTCTTTGTCTCAGTGAAGCGACAGGAAAAAGGCACAAACACAGAAGACAGAGCGAGCTATTGAAGCGTTTATCTGATTGGTGGTCAGTTTGACAGCTGAATGATCTGTGTGGGAGATGGAGCGGCCTAAATGTGAGGCTGCGAAGACAATAATACTTTTGTCTTACCCATAGTAAATATGATTCATCCCTGTATTTGTGTTGTCATCTGGCCAGCGAAGCTTTTATTGCTGTAACTAAACTGCTTCAGTGCTTGAGTTATTCTTCTTCGGGCATGTTTGGCACTTCAGCTTCTGGTGCGTCGCCATCACAGTCTGGACCGGAGTAGGGCTGGACCCTGATTTGCATCAGGGTTTGCATCCATCTTGAAAACCAAGATGGATCGCAATCCGATCGGTGATCAGGCCAATGGAGACACGTATATAACGTGTGTGTTTTAAATCTCATCTGGATTTTAATACGAGACACTTTGGATGACACGTTTAAATGGAGCCTTTATTCAATTGTGTAAAAACAAATGTGTTTATGTCAACAACAAAAAAAACATCAAGTATCGGTCAAGCTCGCATGTTATCTGACTTTTCCCAAATATTGAATCTGTCCTTCGCTGCAGATTGCATTTGAAGTAAATGCCAAAGGTTATAACTGTGCAGTCAGGAGAAGAAACAAATGGAAAATCAAGTAGACACCGTCCATGTGTTGACGTGTGTGAGACAGAGATTGGATCTTTGTTCTGGAGAGAAATTAGATTTCAATGACAATAGAGCCTGAGAGCGCCAAAGACTCAAACAGGAAGTGTGTGTGTGTGTGTGTGTGTGTAGGGACTGTGGTACAGAGATTACTGTGGCTGCCACTGTGAGTGAAAAACTCTGCTTCTTAAATACCACTTATTTTAGGTGCATTAATTTCACGTCAGCCCTAGTTTCTGAATATGAGAATGAATTACGCTGACCTCCTCCTAAGTGAATTAACATGGGTGATTGTGGATGTAATTGCTAATTAGCATGACTCACTGATTCTACAGTCTCACAGGTGGATCGTTTCAACTCTCAGAGGGTTTTTAAAGCGAGGAAACCTCATGAACAAGGCAATTAAACTGATAGCAACTTTTCTTAAATGTGCAAGCCACTGTTCCACTTTTTGGAGATAACTTCTTTTGGACAAAATGAAAAGTGACTCATAATGTAACGTCGTGCGCAGAAGTATAGTAGGTCTGCGGCAGACAGAGCAAAAGATTCAATTCCCATCACAAAAAGGTTAAAGGAATCGTTGTTCTTTTGACAGTGTGGCCTGCCGCCCTTTTTTTCTCAATATTTGGCGGCGCACGCCATCTCCCCGACCATCAAATACTTCAGAGACAAAATCGTAATGGGAGACTCAAACAACCTTTTTGCCCGTTGACCTTGTGATTTCATAAAAAAAAGACATAAGACAAAAGTTCCACTGCTCTTACCATCACTCCTTCCTTTGTTTACTTAAATCAAAATCCAATACACCGCCCTGGCAGTTTCTCTCCCGTTTTTTGCTTCCCCAGCACTCAGCTGTGGCACAGCTGAAACAGATGCCCTTGACTTTTCATTAGGTTATTAACCTTTTAGGAGGTGAGCTATGATTCAGAGGTGGGCACGGAGTCCCTGGAGGCTGCGCTTGCAACGCTACCAGATGACTCAGGCGAAGAGAACAGAGGAGATGTAGCGAGAGAAAGAGAGGGAAGGATGGATGAGAGGAGAGCAGGTTGGGCAGGTGTTTCTGACAAATGGAAAACAACAGATGTTTAAAAAAAAGTCTTGTTGTGTTTAGTCCCAGTATCACAGCCTGAATGCATAAAGCCTACAACTACTGCTGACAGTGGAATAAAACAACAAATGTGCTATTTTGTCTGGATAGATATTAGTATCTTATATTACGTGTTGGATATCAGACAGCAGCAAGGAGCTTGTACACTTTACCAGGTTTAGTTGCGCTTTGTCAAGTCTGCAGCCCAGGTTACATCTCTGTGATCGGAAAAAAAAAAAAAGAAGTGACGGTGCAACAGGTTGTGCTCTCAGAGGGGAATTTGTATTTCAAAGCTGTAGTTCCTCGTTAAAAGATGTCTCGATGTCTCAGGTAAAGAACAAGACTTGTGTTTTATATTCTCCTTATTGCCAACAATGCATTAGCCAATATCTACTTTATAACTTCATCTACCATGTAAAAAAACATGAAGACAAGACAAGAATATAGAGTTTCACTTTTAAAAAGGCTTAGCAATTTGCTGAAACAGCAGGGAACTGTAGTTTTGAACAAAACATACTCAAACACGAGAAAATAGAACATTTGCTGGGGACTACTTTCAGCTGATACACATTAGATGCACAGTTGACCGTTTATAGCCAGAGGACGCACTGTATGTGGGATTGACTTAAAACAAGACAACGAAGGAATACGTCACCCGCTGCAACAGTGTCAGTGAGCCGCTGATGTGTTTTTAACAGTTTTTGGACAACAATGGAGGTCTATGGCAAACAGGAATAAGACATATCAGGCTTTGACTGCGCAGGTGATAGGATTAAGGAAATCCAAATGTCTTTTTATCTGCCCATCATGAAATCAATGCCTACTGGTACGTTGGTAAAAAATGAATGAATGCCTTTTTTTTGGAGTCTGTATGTCCCGATATCACTACGCTCTTACATCATTTACATGTGGCAACTAGGGATGTCATAATACCAAAAATCTAGTTGTCCATATCAATACCAGTGTAAGTAAGTAAGCAAAGACGCCACATTTTAAAGTCAGCAGTCCTGCTTTGAGTGGCCAGATGCTGTACCGTGTAGGACTGTGGCAAGAACTGTTCTAGCTTAATGCAGGTAACTCCAAGTGACATCACACCTATTGAATCCCTATGGACTAAAAAAGCGTAGGTAAATGGGAAGCACATGGGAGCTGTTTGAATGTGCAAGAGGATGGGGGAAAACCTTGTGCCACAGTTTGTGCATTCAATGGTATGACTCAATTATACCCTGAGGTATCTTTGTCAATCTTAGAGGGGGGGGGGGGGCAAATTCAAAACGCAGCCAAAACTCATTAGAAAATCCTGCTTTACACATTCACCATGCGACGACAAACAATAGTGAAAGCCAGCGGTGATCCATAAATCCACAACAAAAGACTATTCATAATCATTTAACCTTCATGCCCAATTTCATGCATATATAAAATAAGAACTTGACTCTTTTCTTTTGACTCTACACCTGTAGTACGTGCACAGCGGCTCCTGCTTCAGGGAGCAACAAAGGAGAGTTCCACATTAAATAAAAAATGAGCAAAGCGAGAGAAGTTTCATTATTCATCTCACACTGGCATGCCCAACTCCCCAGCTTCCCGAAGGGAACACTATGAAATTTCAATTGGCATCATTCTATGTGTTCAGTTTTAATGTCAATATCGCAGACAGTCTTCAACTGCCTCGCAGCCTCCCTTCTGACACCAACAAGAAACTTCAAAGGAGCACTTCTCTGAATCCCTCAGTCTTGCATCAAAAATGTTAACCTTGGAGACATGCTAACTACCCGGCCGCGTATGTTGCCGAATTCCAATGAAGATTCTGATCATTCAAGACAAGAAGGAAAAGAGGAGTCAACCGTGCCCTCCGCCTGTCGATCCGTCCGACTTTTCATCTGACCATCGGCCCGCTGCTTGAATCCCCAACGTACGCGCAGTCCTGTTCGCTTTATTCTTAGAAAAATTGCTGAATCAAGTGCAGCTCTTGATAATGAAACGCTTCAGTTCAAACACAGCTGACATTTACTGTTAGGACACCGTTTACACATTGTGACGCACACAACCAAATGAAAAGGAAGAGAAAGAAACCCTTATTTAATGTTGTCCGAAGGCAAACAAAGCAACAACAACAACAGCATAGTAAAGCTGGGCTTGTTCTTTAGGGGCTTGTGCGACTGCTGCTCATTTAGCCTCAGGTGTGAAGCTCCAACACTTGGCAGCGAGGACTCCACCTCAGTGCCAGTGTGCACGTAATGCTGCCAGAGCTTTGGAGGTAGTATCACAGGTACACTGCCAGGAATATGTGTGCAGGTGCTGTACTCATACTTTGGTGTATTACATACTGTAGTAACTGATATGCTATCCTCCAGCAACGTCTCGTGACAAGACATCATGAAATCCCACAAGACGGAAAGGAAACTTTTTTGAAAAAATCCTGAAGGTTCAGTATTTGCAGTTCTCCTTTTTTTCCTTTTACAATCTCCCAAATACGTCTAATTTCCCTACAGACAGTACTTGTCAATGCTAACTTAAATGTTGACCGGAAGAGGGAGTAGTCATGTCCCACCTGTGATTAGCAACTGGTTTGAAACTACCTAAATGATCTGAGTTAAAACAATTCAAAATGATTTGCAAACTCTGCAGCATTTGATCCCAGTATGATCATTGTAAAGACAGCTTTCCAGGATCTAATTATCAGTGTGATGCCCTCAGGGTTTTATAGTAATAGCTGCATTAGGCTGTATGGTTATGAATTATAAATCTTGAACCACAGTGAACATTTTTATTCGTAGAAAAGAAGTAAATTTAATGGCAATTGTTAAAAAATGCTGACATTGGGAAAAAGTTCAGCTTTTGTTGCAATAGTACCATAAGCTTAACATTTTTTTTGGGGTGTTGGTACATTATGCTGCAATCCAAATTTCTGTCTTTCTTATAGCTAGTTGTATCTTCAGAGACCTACATGGAGCTGAGTTTACTCCATCTGCTACAGCTGATGAGGGGCCCAGGAGTTGTATATAAAAAGTCTGTCTGCATGTCAGTATGCCTTTATTTCATTTGAATTAAAATCTTTGCAAAGACAGAAAGACAGAAAAAAATCCTCTCTTCCCCTCTTGCCCTCACTTAATATATGGAGGGGTTTGAATAATCCTTATAAAGTTCATCTCATGAAGCTGGAAATCGCACCGAAAGCATTTAAACATAATGCGAGCTGTCCATCTGATAGACCTGTAAGGAACAGATAGTCATCATCATCCCCACACATTCAGAACACCCACATGGTCTCTCAAATCGTCTCATTTACAGAGGGCATGAATGGGAAGGAAAATGTCATTAGTGAGATAGGTAATCTGTTTCTGGAGAGGAATCAAAGATCATAATTGGATTTTCTTCAAGGCTGCTCAAAGCTTTTCGGAGTGTCAGCCCACTATCATATTAATGATTGTAAGCCGACTGATCTTGAGAGTGAGCATGGTGAAAAATGGCCTCCTCTACAGGTGCACGCCTATAACTTAAGTCGGATTGCCGCGACTGTGCTGTCATAGAAAACCCTCCCAAGACTTGGAACAATTTAAATGGATTCGCAGTGTTGAGTATTATGTGAAAGAGAACAAAGAAGAAGGGAGGAGTAGGAGGAGGAGAACATCTTTTTCTTTTTTTTTTTTTTTTTTTTTTTTTTTTTACCACAAAGTGAAAAATCTATGACAAAACGGGCTTATCAACACCTAAACCTTTCCCCTGAACAGCGAGAGTCCAATCAAAGCATAGCAACCGTAACTAAGCACGGCAGACCTGTTTTTTGTACCAGCGGTGTGCAAGGGGCGGCAGAAAGATCTATACTTACTGTGGTATTTCAAGAATTCCAAGGGTGTATTTTATTTTTTTTTCCTTTTCGAAAACTAAAAAACACAAGATCAAAAGTGTAAGGAATGGAGTAAACATGTGTTTGTTTGACGAGATCCGCAATCGTTGAGAAGCTCACAGCAGAAACCAGGTGTCACTTCCAAGGCCAAGGAGCACGACTGGCACATTTTTCACGTTAGCAACTCTGTCCATTTCTTTCTGTATTTGGGCAAGTTGCACAGCCTAGCTAACGTCAAAGTGTTTGCTGAACATACACATTAGTTAGTCCTCATCCTGAAAGCTTTTTTTTTTTGAAACGTGAAAAGTGAAAACATGGGATTAAAAATACAGCACAGCATGTTAGCTGAGCAGTCACACTGATCTTACTTTTTTCCATACCACGAGTAATCTTACCATACTTGCTTTTATCCTACAAGGAATAAGTAGCTCAACGTCTTGACATGTAGCTTTAGAATCTCAAGTAGCCTATGTAACCATTAATTGCACGTCTTAGACCCCTTTTATTCAGGAGGAAACGCTAAAGAAGACGGACAATTTTCAGAGTTTTCAACCAGCTCATGGAGCTAAAAACCTCTTTATGTTGCTTGCTGCAGCAGATACAATCCGCTAGCGACGGCTGTCACTTCCGCCTGTCACTTCCGCCTGGCCAAATCGACAGTTGCCAGAATAGAAATAAGAAGCCTGCTTTTGTCTACCTCTGTTAATTCAAGAACACATTATTTTTAAAAAGAAACGCTATGAATTTCAAGTAGTAAATCTGATACTGTTATCATTGAAAATGCTTTAATTGCAAGAAAAACAAAAACAGTGATAACACAGATCTGACAGAATGTGGGAGCAGGTTGTATCAAACAGACCCTGAGAAGATAAGACCTGTGGTGTATAAGAGCTGACAATTCAAATCCCTCTTCTTCAGGATACATCCTGTTAATGAGCTTCACTTTGCTTCCAACATACGTTGAAAGATGCACAGCTGGAGCTCGCTTCACAGAACATCCATTTTTAGTATAAAGAAAAATGTTATCTGGTTACATGCTGAAACTGACGGGCGTTTAAACGAAACTGCTTGTTGACGTTAACATGTATTTGTCAGAGATGGCAGATCATCCGTTTTTAAGATAAATGTCTTCCTGTGCAGCGTACACTTTTTTATGTTTGCTGCGAAGCATTAATGAACAGCGAACACTTTGCCCAACACCTATGATTAATAATTCATTGTGGAACTTTTTCTGCATTGCGTACTGTAAACCAGAGTTACTGACTTTCACAAAGATGTAATTGCACTGCAAGTCTGAAACAAATGCACACTATTTGATGCATATGCTGTATCCTTTTGAACTAAGTGAAAGAAGGGTTAAATATTAGCTTTACTACGACAGGAAACGGGACAGCGCCATGTGTGTATTAATGCTTCATATTGAATTCATCTGATTATTGATGTTATGCTGATTTTGGCTCATTTCACATTACACAACAGTGGCTTTTTCTAATAAAAATTAAAAAAATCTAACCATGCACATTAAGCAAAATTCTATTGCAAATTATATAATTTCTCAACTAGTAATTTTCTGTCAATCTCATCATTAAGTATTTTGTAAAAGGTCTGTTGGAATGCGAATGTGCATGTAACAAAATGAGGTGTGAAGCTGCATCATAACTAAGTCTGCTGATGTGTAAGCAGATGGCGGTTCTACAGTTATGGAAGAAAGTAGCTATAATGTGAAGTGCTACCAATCTGAAGTGCTTTGAAAATTGCTGTAATGGTGCAACACATGGAGCGCTATTACAGCGGTGTCATTTCTCAAACAGTTGTGGTCTCTCAAACTTTTATTTTATTACAATTATACACCGGGAAACTGAATCAAACTCAGGGAGAGAAGCAGAGGTGTAAATTTACACGATAATAGGCCAAAGACATATGAAACCTACTTCTGTGAACTTTGTTTTCTCTTTGTATTTCCCCCTTCTGAATAAAACTTTTAAATTCAAGAATGGTGCAGTTGGATTTGGCAATCTCTGAGTGGAGTTGTTCAAATTTACTTTTCTTCCAATTCATGGTCTTTTCCTCCGACTTGAGCAGAACTCCCATTGGCTGTTGGCAGCACAGCTTTTTCATTCATCCCTTGCCAAATCGTGGAAAACTTCAACTTACGCAAGAATGCATTGCCAGACTGGACTTGACGAAATCGAACACTTGACGAAATTTGAAAAGTTGTACTTCGGCTGAGACTGGTGAAAAGTTACCTGCTCTTAGTGCTTGGGGAGAATAAATCTGTCAGGATCTGAGAGTAAAGTGAAGAAGAGATGACAAGGAAAAGCAGAGAGAGTCAAGAAATTTCCTCTCCATCTACCAGCAAATCTAAAGCTAAACTAAACGCTTTATATCTTGTTTGTTTTTTTATTTAACTGTTAACAGAGTGGAAACGAACCACCATGTCTGTCTATATGCCTGAAGCTGCAGATCCCCCACAGCTGATGTGAAATGGCCACAGCGAGCACCAGGCAGACTAAAAAAAAAAACCTCCAGGGGATTATTTCTGTCAGGTTGCATTTATGTTGCATCATGTCTCTCTTCCTTCTTTAGTGATAGGCTGCTTGTGCTGACCCTTCCTTTCCACTGCATTACACCTCAATAAAAAGACGTTGTTAACCATTTCAAACCCAATGAAAGACTGAATTGACTTAAAAAAACCTGTGTTTCCTCAAAGGGAAACCGCTTTAAATGTGAACGCCGAGGTGTTTGCTGTGTAGGATATCACAAAGCTGAACATGTTCGCTGACCCTTAAAGACAGCAGTTGATAACATTGTTACAGTTTAAGGAAGACAATGTAGGAAATGGAGGATGTAGCCCAGTACACGTTGGATAACTTCTACAATGAACGATTCTGCACTTCACAATTTATGACCAACATTATTGTTTTCCTTTTCTAATCCATAATCTTATTTACTTAATCCTTTTCATCCCCTGCGAGTCATAAAGTCACATTGAGCTCCCTCCATCCAGCTTATCTGTTTCCAGGTATTGTTAATTGATTAATTATATTATATTACAATGTTGGATTCAGCTTGGAAGAATGTGATATAAATGTCAATAAATGCATGTACTGACTAATGAATTGTAGGCCTTATATTCCGTACTGGTTTTCCATCCTTTACTGACCAGTATGTCAGCAGAAAATGTATTACTTTGCCCTCTGTGTGGTATTAAAAGGGTCTTCAAAAGTCCTAAATGTAACTGTAGAAACCCTGGATACCAAGGATGTGATTTTGTTTGGCCAAATGAGCCAACTTAGCACTCTCAGGCATTCATTGTAGAACATCTTTGGTTTCTCGCCAGCATTCAGACACATAAATTATGTTAGAGAAAATATGAAAAGCTGCAAAACCTAGTTTATATGCCATAACTAGGAAATCCCCAACCTAACCATACTCTAATTGCCATGCACAAATATTGAAGAGCGGGAGGATTTTAAAAACATTGGCTGGGTTTTGCAGGATTGTGAGAATGACACAATTGACACTTCCTAAGTCCCGCCCCTTTTAACTCTGTGCTTGATACCCTGGTTGTATTTACTCTTAAGGCTACATGCCGCCCCAAAGTAACTTTTGGTGTTACTTATTTAGATATACACAACGGAAAAACTGGAAAAGTCTGAGTCCTTGCTGTCGGCTTCTTGAAGCTGTTTGCTGACTTCCATAAATAAACACTAATACACACAGTGGCACCCGGCTAAACAGAACGACGCAGCCGGAGTCGCCATGTTTGTTTTCGTCAAGCTTGTCCAACCGAGCAACAGTAACTCGGGGGGGGCGGGATTTGGGATTGGTCAATTGTGACAAGACAACTTGATAGGCTTTAGATTGTGTGTACACAACGTCTGCAGCTCGGAGTTTCATGACAAGAATGTATCATTGAAAACCCAGAGCAGCAACAACACAGCAGCACACATTCAGAACATAAAATAGAACAGCACCATATTACCACTGTATTTACAAAATAGGGGGAAATGCTCATTTTTATTCTAAAATCTCAAACAGAGCAGTGTTGACTCGAGTCTTTAATCACATCCAGGCAGAATCACCTGTAGTGGTGGATTTCCCAGGGTCATTTATATTCAAGGTTGATTACAAGTAGGGTGTCATTTGCATTATCAGAGACTCAGCACTAACGAGACTCCGGGTTTTGGTCCTTAATTGGATTGCTTCACCACAGTCCCTTATTGATATTTGCATGCCACAGTTCATCATTATAAGTAATGAGAAGATTATTCACTGGAGGTCTCCAATTGCAAACTCCATCTGTGAAGTAGAGGGAGCACTGTCCATGCTATAGTTCCCCTGGGAGCTGAGAGGGCACAATGCCATGCAGTGACAAACATACATAGCCAGTGGCCACACATGCGGTACAGTACAGTTTAGATACAGTACCGAGTCCACCAATCCACCTTTAGACCTTATAACAGCTCACGTTTACCATTTCACTAAGAGGCAGTTGTTTACGTGCTTTGTGCTATCATGGATTCCACAAGAAATAAGTGACTAACGTGAAAGAGGAAATTAAACAAACATCTGCCGGGGAGCAAGGTAAGGGGATTAAAAAGAAAAGCAGCCTTAGAGAAACATAATCCGAAGAGAAGCATTTGCAAAATAAAAGATCTGGGATTGGAGAGGCTCGGGTTCCTATATGGCTTATTTCTTTCACTTTATGAGAGAAGACCTCCACTCCAAAACACCCAGACCGTGTAAAACACTCACAAAGCCATCAATCACACTCGCAGAAGGCCTCACAGCGTTATTATAATTTATATATTTTTCACTACAAAGCAGAACCAACAGCCCCACTACAAACATGTCAATAAAGCGGTGGGACAAAACCTTTGACTCATTAAGGCAGATAATGAAACAAAACCTGCTCATCAAGAACGCATTTGTCTAAAAATGAAAATGGCGAAACGTTTATGGAACGCTGTGCAGATGGTGCTTTTCCTGTGGGCATCAGAGCGTGGAAGCACTTTGGCTGAAATTCAGGGAAATAACTTTCTATCATTATAACTTGTCAATTAGCTCAGAAATGGCTGTGCATCTGCGTAACAAATGTTTTTCAAAACTGTCATCATATTGTGCATTTACACGTGCTGTGACTTGTATCTGCAGGCATTTTTCCTGAGAGATTATTCAGTTTGTTATCTATTTTTCATTAATCTTTGTAGTGAAAAAAAAAAAAAAAAGCAAAAGAAAGAAGAAGAAGCTATTGCATCAAAGATAAAACTGCACATTCGTCATTCTTACGTTTCCTATAAGCTTCTTAGCGCCAAGTCAAATCTTGACTACTGGTATCTGCATGAGATACAGGATTTTGCATACGTCTGAGATTTGACACAGCACGTGCGCACAGCTGTGAGATTTCCTGTAGCTATAGATTCATCCAGTCAAATTTGTCATGGCTGTATTCAAAGGTTTGAAATGAAACCATCTGATAAGGAAGAGAGGAATCCCATGAGTGCGATCTGAACCCTGCTATCATTTATCCCCTGAGCTTCTACAATGGACAACTCCAATGTCCATAACTGCTGGTGTGGTGCAGTGTGAATCCCATTAAAACCTCCCTTGATAGTCAGCTCTCAGCAATATATAACAGGGCTCGCAACAAATCCACATATTGTCGTTATTTCGCAAATGTTTAAAAATCTTTCCAAAATGCATTCCAACACCTGAGGGGTTTGATTTAATGGAAGAACACGGTTGTAATGGATTCACGCGCATATGAAAATATGTCTCATTTAAATGAGAGGCCGTTTTCAGTTTATGTTGCAGTCCGGTCTTTAAAGGACATCCTGTTTGTGTAGGGAAAGGCCACACTGTTTTTGCTGCAGCGTTTTCAAAACCTCGCTGTCATGTCAGACATGATACGGCAACATCTGCAACTGTCGAAGCATTGGTCTCTTCTGACCTGGACTGGGAGATGGGAATACGCCCAGAGCAGTATTTGACACCTCAGTGAATCTCATTTCCATAAAGCAGGGGGAGAGAAAAAGCCGCATTTACGCAGCATGAAATATATAACAGTGTCCCCCAGCCAGCTGTGCTGTCATGGCTCATGGTCGAGGCATGGCAAGTGCCGCCAATGAGCAAAAATGTTGTGTTTCAGAGAATTAATCGGTACTGAAAATGTTTACACAAAACACGGTTGCTTGCCGTGTTTACTTCCTTTAGCGGGATTGTGAATGAATAAAAGCAGCCACAGCCTCCTGCCGTGCTCGCCGATGTGAAGTCGGTCTGAGAATGGTCAGTGCAGCATAAACTTGGCTGTGGCTTCCACCGCTTGGCCTCTTCTGCTTTATCTAATCACTCAGACATGGCCAGGCCTCAGGCATGCTGCCCTAACTCTACACTAGCTCCGGGCAAGGTTGAGGCAGAGGGTACATTGGCTAAAAGCACATCTACAATCATATCCCCCAGATTATCTACAGCAACACTCAGACATCCTCTGCATCGCTCATCTCGTCTTCCACTCGGTTCTTTTACCTCACTCAGGTTAGTTTTATATTCCAGTAAAATGGACGTTTTCGTTGCACAGTAAAACTTGAGTGAAAGAAATATGAGTCATCTAAGCAGAGCAGATGATTAAAGGTGCATAATAAATGAAATATGGAGTGAACATCTGCAAATTGCGCTCATAACTCATTCTAAATAATTCCGCTCATAACCTTGTTCATACAAGACAAATAAAAGCACCAATTAGCCTTTTATAAAATGTTATAATGTGCATGCAAATGAGGTGCTTTGTGGCGAGCTGGAAATGTTACTCGGTATTTTTAATATACTTTACCAGTGTAAACTTTCATGCCCCTTGCATTGGCCAAGTGTGTTAACATATTACAAGGGAGCTGTGATTCAGCTAATAAAAAAACAAGCACGCAGTTTTTTTCCATCACTAAAAAGGAAAATAAAAGTCTCTCCACCGCCACAGGTGTTAAAGAGCGATTGTAGGAACACGGCGACAAACTTTCGGTTGTGTGTGAAAGCGTCTCATTTTTCTCCGCTGCCCCGAAGCGCCTCATCCAGCTATAAACTGAGATATGTTGCATCAGTAGTCTCTCCACCTCTCTTTGTGTCTTATTGGCTGCAGGTCTAATGAGGCATCAAAGCAGACAGAGATCTCGGAGAAGAGAGGCCTCCACGCCGCTTCCTATGATGGTCCGAAGCATAAAGAAGTGGGCATTGACGAATGATGGTTGTTAGCCGGCTGCCGACATCAACTTCCTCTCCTCGTTTGCACTTCAATAAACGTAAAACATATTTCAGAAAATGAAACTATGCAATATTTTGTTTAAGGTCCCATATTGTAAAAAGTGAGATTTCCATGTCCTTTTTTTTCTTAAGGGTCATAAATATCGTGAAAGTATCGAGAGGCTCAATCCACGGAGAAACATCTCGTAATCAGACACTGTGCCGTTAAAAAAGTCTCCAGGACTTCTGTAAAGTTGTGATGTTATAACGATACAATAAACAACGAGACTTTCACAGTTTTAACACTTGAAATGTTTCCCAGTATATTTCCTGTTGCAGTGCACGCAAATGAAATTAGTTGACAGGAAGTAAACATGGACCCAAGCGATTGTCTAGCAACGCAATTCCGCTGAAACATGCTGAAACATAAATACAGGGAATAAAGAGTTTGAAGTATGAACCTGGAAATGAGCTTAATAGGTGACCTGTATGTGAGCTCTACAATAGAAAAAACAACGGTGACCAACTGAAAATCTTGTTTTTTGCTGATCTCCGGGGGTTTAAAGGAATAGTTTGACATTTAAGAAACACATAGTTGGATGTGAAGATTGACATCAATGTCATCTCTGTACACTTAATATAAAAGGAGTTAGCTTGGATTAGCATGAAGACTACAGGTAGAGGTAAACAGTGTTTTTTTTTTTTAAATCTGCCAACCAGCACCTCCGCTAGTTCTAGCAAACTCACGGTGACTACAACGGTTTTACACTTCAGTTTTTGTGCGGAACAAACAAACAAAGATATAACGTTTTGATTAGTGATCTTTAGAGGCGTTGGTGTACAAAAGTGGCTACTTTTGGACAGAAACAGGCTAGCTGTTTTCCCCCCCGTTTTAAGTCTTTATGCTAAGCTAACATATTTACAGAGAGACAATCTTCTCATCTAACTTTCGACAAGAAAGCAAATAAACGTATTCCTCAAAACTATTCCTCTTAATTTAACAAAAGCCATTAATCATAAACCAGCGATACAATATAATATCAGGAGGAGAAAGAGATCAATTTTGAGATCAATTAGCTGACTTCTGCATCAATACGTTTTGCAAGTTTAGCACATAAGCATGGAGCTGCAAGCTGCAGCATTATTACACTACCCAAAGCAGAGGCTGTAATTAAACCCACACTGAGATATGTCTCTCATATCTGGTTTGCACAGCACAGAATCTTGTGGCAAATTGTCTGCTGCCAAATATACAGTATGTGGGGTCAGTCTCTCAGGCGTGTTTAGCTGGCCTGCCTTATCCCCTGTTCAATCTTGCCTTTTGTTTTCCTTCATGAAAATAAATGAAAACAGTGCAGTCATCTGCAGAGGCGAGCAGAGCCCTCTTGACTGAGGAGGCCTTCGGGCTTCGTCAGGCTTTCCAGCACGCTGTCATGGCAGTTCAGAGAGAGTGAGGGAGAACATTGCAGCCCAGCGCTGCTGTGGAATGACAATAGGAAAAGGGCTAGGGAGGGGATTGCTAATGCAGAATGCCAATCATAGCAATGTTGTTCTAATGTGCTGTATGAAAGACAGGTAATGGAAGCCTGACAGCACAATCCTCTTGAAGGACAAAGGAGTTATTAGGAAAGAAAAGCTGACGGAGGTGGATTGTGGCACAGAAAATATGCACACACACACAAAAAAAAAAGAGAAATTAAGCTATTGTACTTCCTAAACAAAATCTTCAGAGTAAAACAACTTCTTTATTCACAGCTCTTACTTGTAGAATTATATTTCACTAATTTGTTCAAGAACTGAGCGCTATCAGCTAGTAATTAAAATCTATACTGCACAGGGTGGGAATAACACCGCTGATTAGAAAGCAGAACAATGAGTGTAGTGATGCTTAATGACGCAGTTCAAATGGGCTGCCGGAGCCTCAAGTTGAATTCAAGCTGTGTCAGATCAGAAAGTTTTACAGAGTTTTCGGGTGTCTCATATTTCAACCCTCTTATATGGCTTTATTTGCTCAAAGGCTGCAAGTTTAGAGGGATGAGTTACCAACCCAGGAGAGAGCAGTGAGGTCTTAATGAGTTACGTAACTTCACCCCGCACCGCACATCCTCTGATGTAGCACCAGCCCAAGATTTTGGGGGAATTAAATCTAATCCACAGATGGAGGGAGATTTGCAGGTAGACAGGCTGGAATTCTTATTTGATGGCTTTCTTTTTCCGGGCAGAAAGAGATGTCAGCAGCCTCCTTTGTACAGTGACAGATGGAGAAACCTGCTTTTGTGTTTGTTTTTGACCTCAAGTGTTGGTAGAAAATGTATAAAAGATTCCGTTTTTACACGTCAACGTGTTCTAAGGTTTCACAGTCTGCAGAGTTACAGGATAAGTCTTTTGAAAAAGCTCCACATTTAGGAAAATTGTGTTTTCTTAAATTGGTGTGCATGCTCGGGCTGCAGCTAAGATCATTTTCAGTGTATTTATCTGCCAGTTATTTTACAAAAAAAAGGCTTTTCTCTTTGAAGTGGGCGGGGTACGCAGTTACAGTAGCCGTTTAACAGACGTCGACATGTATATAACATAATTGACTATTTTGAAAAATGTAGATATGTTGTGAAGATATCACTTTTTGACATCTATAATGTCACTGAAAAAACACAACTACTACATGGAAAACAAAAAAAAGGTAACGAGCAATTCTATTTTAATTCAAAGCTCACCTTGTGCACACGTAGCGGGTCTTTGATGACTACGTATATAGGAATGTCTGGCAAAGCACACATGCATTTAAAGTTTAAAACAACTGTCAAGATCAAGTCTAAAACCTGAAGTGTGCAATTATAAACAGATAAACAACTGTTATATATATATATATATATATATTTTTTTTTTTTTTTAAAAAGGCAATCCTGTAATTATTCCTTAAATTTCCATCTGGTGTTTTTATGTCAGACTCAGAGGGTTGCCTCTTTGAAATCAGTTCAACGATTTTAGGGAATGCGTTAACGCGGCCCACTTGGGAAATGTGCAGTTTTGAGTTAATTACTGATTAATCTTGAAATTAGTTCCGATTATTCCTTCCCCAGAGGACGCGGATAGATCTGTGCCTGAGTATTCTTAAAATAGCATTTTTACAGCCTCGCTCACCGCAGCAGGTACAATGGCACAATACTTTCATTTGCAATTGCCTGACACATGATTTCTTTGAATCCTATTTAAAACTCAGAGGTCTGTATCATGGAATAAAAAGGCAGACTTTAGGATAAGGGAGGATATAGTCTTCAGTCAGAATGCTTATATTAATAGGGCTAAGCTTTTTCTGCTTTTATCTCGGATGCAACTAAAACATTCCAAAAGTGTTTATTTTTTCATTTTCAAAAAAAAAGGTGTCACAGGATCTCCGTCATCAAATTTAATAAATCATAACCTCTCGGGGGGATTATTCACACGGAGATGTGTGGTGTTAATGGAGGAGATGGAGAGTCTATCCGAGGCGGAGCGAGCCTGCGAATGGCCACCGAGCTGAGGCATGCACCGCACGTTGGGCCTGCCAGGGAAAATAAAGTTCACTAGATCACAGTTCGCTCTGGCCCTGTATGTAATCAGTCAGTGGTGGGGCCTGTCTGTCAGCCCCCTGACAGCTGCCTGTGCCGTTAAATGTGCAGAGATCAGTGGTCGTCAGAGCCCTTCGTGTGACAGCCTCTAAACGAGGACTTTAAATTAGTTCCATGGGTGGTGGAGCATTTCGCTCGAGGTACGCTCTCTCCACCCCCACACACACACACACACTCCACAAACCTCTATTTCCATTACCACCTCCCGTTCCTCTGCCAACCAGACTCTGTGATTACATATCATTAATGGCTCTCTTCACCTGATATTCCAGTCTGTCTGTCACGGCGCTTCTCGTGTCCCGCTGTGGACACTAGACACACTGCTCACAGGAGATCCATTACTACGTTCGATATCAAAAAGACAACTGAATTTAGTCGTAAAGCAGGAGGGATCATTCCTACCTGCCTCAACTACGCATTACTAATTTATATACTAGTTATTTGCAACAGAAAACACATTCACACCCTATTTACAATTAGTCACTTCAGATAAGAACGACGTGTAAATGCATCCAAGAAGCATTAAAACTATGCAGATGGGTGTCAATGCTGTAAGTATTACAGTATTAAGTAATCCTGTTACTATGTCAGAAAGCAGTCTGAGGAAATGCAAACACAAGGTGCACCAAGCTGCTGTGGCGTTGATCTGATCCCAGTGATGTGGGTGAAGGGAGAAGCACAAGTTAGAAGTGGTATAAACTTCCTGTCTCCTAAGTGGCCGTGGTCCTAATGTATTTATATCTTATTGTGCTAACATTAGATATTTACAGAGCTAACAAACATATTCCGCGTTATGAATAGGCGCACACGCTAGTTGATGTTAGCTTAGCATTTTGACACAGTTGGACTGACGTTAACGCTCTATGATGCCAGATCTTGCAAGAGTTTGTCGCTGAGACAGACAAATCAGACAAATCAGTCTCAAACAAAGTTCATTTTCTCCCGATTTGTCCTTCTTTTAAAAAATTTTTAAAATAGGGCCGATATTTACTTTTGCGACTACAGGGAGAAGGAATCAGTCACAATCCATGTTCACGTTCACTTCTTCTATTAGAGCTAATAGACTCAGACCAGTCTCCTAAAAAGGCGGGGCATTTGCAAAACCCACGTGACAAAAATATAGGAAATTGACTCTCAGTGTGTCGTTTCCATTTTACACCGTCTCTCCTCTTACTAAAGTGCAGGCGTCTTTCTTCTTCCGCCGTCGTTTCTCAGTTACCAAACAGCTTCAGGTGCATTACCACCTCCTTCTGGACTGAAGGACTTCCTGATTTGCATGTAGCCTGGGAAAACAGAGACGCATTTATGGTGCATTGAGAAACTATTACCCCAAACAAATCCAAACTATTCCTTTAACCTTTCTTATTCGTGTTTTCAGGTCTCCCTTGAAAAATAGATGTAATCTCAGTGAGACTACCTGATTAAATAGAGCTACTTACAGTCAACAGATGCAATGTAAGTGGAGCACAAAGAAGGAAAAAAGAAAGAAAGAGTTGTAAAAATGGAAAACATTTCCTCCTCTTCTGTTCCTCTAGTTTAGAAACATAACTCACTCGTGACAGAATGGTGGATAAGTCCCTTAAAGCATCTTTTTCTGTCACAAACCAGCAAGGCACTCGTAAGAATGGATGCCCGCTTCATCATTAATCCTGTGCAAATTTCTTAAAAATCTAACCCCAAGTGCTCTCCATAATCTAGGATTACATCGGGTAGAAAAGGAAAAGAGGCAATCAATCTTCTTTAGAGGTTTTAATCCTTTATGAAATAGACTGGATTATTTCCTTGGGTTAGGCTTTATGACCATCATTTAATTCCCTTGGAGTTTCAGTGCCAGCTCTAAGCATTTCCCTCTCTCCCCGGCTCCCTCTTGCTCTCCGCCAGGGCATCCTTGATTTATAGATATCATTTGACCTGTTAAGGCAACAGTCTGCCAAAAGTCCAAGATTAAGTGCCAATGTCTGGGCTGACAGGGGTTCCTGCTGCTAATTTTACATGATCTATGAGGCTAATACCTGTTCTCCATCCACCCCTCTACGTTCTGTAGGGGGTCAGTGAGAAACTGCCTATACTTCAAACCATCAAGCAATTATTAGAGGCTGTTCTGGCACTCGGCTCGAAAAACCTAGAAAGAGAATTTTAGTCGATGTTACAGATGCCCTCCAAGAATGACTTTGCAGGGGCATATAAGAGGTGTACCTCCTCCACAGTTTCAAAGTGTCTCCTATCTGCAGATTCTTCAAACCGTCTCCATGCATTTCTGCACTGCTACAGTAAATCCATGTATGAGGTGCCACAGAAATACAGTGAGGGAGAGAGAGGGGGGAGAGAGAGAGAGAGAGAGTGTGTCCCAATTTAAGAGCTGCTTCCTTCGAGATCCACATATTAAGATAGAATATGCTGTAATGAGTTGACAGGGTTGTCCCATTTTCAAATGCTCCTTCGAATGTGGTTAAGAAATGCAGCCAAACTTACAGGACCAAAATGCACAACAGCAACAATCACTTAGTTAACGTTGCTTCTGTAAATAAACTCCACTGCGTGTTAGGAAGCCTGCAGTTGTTATCAATCTGTTGTAGTCATTTACACACGTTAGAACAGAGGAGAATAATTCAATATATTTACCACAAACTGTGCTGTAAAGTACATTAACTCAAGTACAAGTTTGAGGTACTTGTACTTTGCAGTATTTCCATTTTATGCTACGTTATACTTCTACTCTACTACAATTCAGGCAAATAGAGTACTTTTTACTCCTCTACATTTACATTACACCTTTAGTTACTAGTCACTTCGCAGATTTTGATTATTAATACAGAATATAATCAACAAATAAATGATGATGTATTTGATAAATGAATGAAATTAGCTTCACCTTTATAAGCTTCATCATTAAAGTGATATACATATTAATGTATTATAATTAGTGATTCACTATTAATTACCAATTATAATCCAGTGATATGATAATATAATAATAATAATAATATTCTGAAATGGGCCATTCTGCATAATGAGTACTTTTACCTGAAGTATAGTTTGATGCCAATACTTTTGTACTTTTAGCTAAGTTAAATGTTCAATGCAGGACTTTTACTTGTAACAGAGTATTTTTACACTGTGGAAGTAAAAGATCTGAATAATTCCACCACTGTCATTTGTGAGTGTTTGTGAGCAATTTGCTGGAGGTTGACTTGGAAATTTTCATTTGTATGATTTGACAAGGACTGCTCAAAAATCATCGGCCCAGTTCTGGTCTCTGAAATGATCTGAATGGGAAGTGAAATGTTATTCTTTACAAACACTCGCTGTTGCAGACCATTTGTATTTCCCTGTATACCACACGCACGCTGTAAGTAGCTCCTAGCTTTTTGCTTGCTAATTGTGTCTGTGCCGACTGGTAACAGGACACAAAATCTATTTTTTTCTGTTATTTTACTCGTGTTCATTTCATTTTTCCTCGTGTCTCCATACATTGATGATGCCTCGGGACAAACGTGCATTTTTATCTCAAGTAAAAACATTTTAAACCCATGCAGTTGTGTCTTTGCCACAATTTTCGCACCCCCCGAAGGACACAATCCCTATACTGAGTGAAAACTACAGACTGGGAGAATAAGAGAGGACTAATGGACAAGTGAAGAGGAACTGGTAGAACGCAATAGACAGATTAACTTTTGGCACACACCATGATTGAAATGCATTGTGTGTCAATGATTGGTGTCTCCTTTTCACCAAACGCATCTATTATTCTCTGCTCCTCTACCAGACTGATATTTCCAATAGCAGCGCTACAATAAATGTCTACGCTCTAAATGACTTTTTACTCCTTTCTTACTCTAAGCATTATTCTTTGGAGAAACTACAAATCTGAAGAAAAAAAAAAACACTGTAAAGATCTAGAAAATATTATACATCTGTACTTCTGACAAATGCACTGTAATAGTGCATCCAGCTGGTTTAAATGGCACAATATTTCTGAAGAGTCGAAGGCTGTTTTGCCTCAGAGTTCACACACTCAACTCAACATGAGCTTCAACGTAGAGAACAAAAAGGGAATCATGTAAAAATTTATAATTATGTACATATATGTGATCAAAAAAAAAAGAAAAACCTGTGACAGTTATGAAGGAAAAGAGACTGTCGTCACCAAGAAAAACTTGGAACGAGTGCCCCGCCCCCAAATCTGCACATGTTCACGTTCAAGTGACACGTAAACAGCGGTGGCGAAGTGACGTCATTATATAGCGTCAAACTCCATGTTGGGAGGAGGTCTGGGTGGAGGTCTGGGTGGAGGTCTGGGTCCAAACAACATTGTTGGAAGAATGTAATAGAAGAGTTATAAATGTAACTGGATTTTCTTTGAAAGTTATTTTATTTATTAATGTAAATTGTGCAAAAGATGTACAGACAACGAAAACAAACATTTAACGTGATGCAGTTCACGCAGGCTGCACTAAAGCAACAAACCCCGGAGGACACTTTTAAAAAGGAGAGATATTACAAAAAGAATACACACAGGGTTTGTTCTTTTTTACTTCAGTATTTTGTAAAAAATAAATAAATAAATAAATGTAAATACACATTAAGGAATATATTTAATGCAGGTATTTTTTGCCTCAATTGAATGCAGAGCTATTTAATTGTCAAGCATATAATTTAATTTGATTTGAATAGCTTTAATGTACTTAAAGTGTGCACTGTGCAGCTATATTATGTAGGAAAATAGAAGTTTAGGTTCAAACAAACTTGATCGGGACACTTACTAACATTTAGAGCTACACTTACATCTGTACCTATGTTTTTAAATTAACTGGCACTCAATACAAGAGGTAATTAATACAGTGTATGTACACAACAGGAGAGGAAGAGAGTTAAGTCTACCAACATTAAGTGCAAAACCAGAAGAGCTGTGCTGGTCTAATGGGAGACAACACAGGCATTTAAAAAACACCTTGACTCGATAATATTCAGCCCAGTAATTTGTCACAGAGTGGGAGGCAGAAACACTTTGAAGAACCGAGAGGATTTTCTCTCCTGCAAGACTTCTGAGGCATATTACACTGTGAGGTGATTAACATTCCCACTCACTAAACATATATGCAGGGATCAGTTCAAACCTCTGTATTAAACACTGCCACAGAAAAACATAGAAAAGTGCCGGTCAAATTATGTTTAAAAAAACAAAAAGCATGTAATCTTTACCTCTTCTGTCTGATCTCCCGAGATATTACTCACGCCTACATCTAAAAGTCTGCTGTAATAATCACCAAACAAATTGCTCAGGTTAAACATCAAAAGAAAACTTGGCAGAATAATTTCCATAATAGTTTTACTTGATAACAACTTCCTCTGTTGCTCTGGGCTGCGACATAACCTCTCAGAAACGTGTGGGCTGGATGATAGGAGTAAACACACTTCCATCTTTATCTACAGTGAAAAGATCTTGTTCAGCTCAACCCCCCTTCAATTGAAATACATTTCCATGTCTTCACAACAACGTTTACAAATGACGTTAATGATAAAATGATTTGAATGCTGCTTTGCAACTAGCCTGTCAACTCTGCCAAGCTTTGATTCTCAAACCACATTAAGAAGTTTTTCTACCCTAAAAACCTTTTGAGACAACCATGCGAATAAGTCCTTTTATTGTCCTATGCCTCATAAAGTCTGATATGTTGTCGTTTACAATTATAGTAGCATGTTGTCAATAAACCAACAAGACAAAGAGTCTGCAGCCATGCCAGCAGGCCTGTGAGGCTGCACTTAAGACACAGCTGTGCTTGGAAATAAATGCTAACATGAGCATGCTAACATGCTCACAGTGACAAGGCTAACATGTCGATGTTGGAGCAACTTTATGCAACAATTTGAAATAATCATTTTTGATGCTACACTGACTTGGTACAGGGAGAACGTTGCCCCAAACAGCTGTTCTTGCACTCTTACCTTTTAACAGTCGGTTCACCTCTCAAATAAATATAATTTATGCTCTAGTGGTGCGGCAACCATGCAAGCTTTTTAATTTTATCTTGGTGAAGTGACCCTTTAACCCTCCTTCTGACAAAACGTTGCTTACATGTTGAAAATAATAAAAGTGGAAGTGTCCAATATGTGCTGTTGGCACCTAAGTTGTTTTGTGTTTTGACTTTATCATTCAATTCATTCCCATAAAATATATCATCCACTTGAGTTAATGCTCATTTTATTGCTGCCTAAGGATTACAGCCGTATAGGACACTGCAAATTAATGAAGAATTAAGATTGATTGTCTGGCACTAGGAATGTGACTAAATGTATGTATGAGCAATCAATTTAAACTGTCACAAAAGAGCCAATGCATGTGAAAAATAAGACTGTTTTACAGCATTTCACAAGACACTGCACATAGATACTGCACACTGACATCTCATGACAACAGCGCCTTAGTAAACCACTAAGGCTTAATGTTAATGACTTGCTGTAAATCCATTAAAATCTCTTCATAACAACTGGGCTCTCTTTTATGAAAATCCAGTAGGCCTATCTCTGAAGAGCATATTGAAGAAACGCTGTCACGCAGAGGGACCACAGGGAGCGGCTGCAAACTGTTTAGGTAGCTCTGTATTATGCCTCTGTATCCAGTTTATAAAAGATGGCTATAGAACAGCAAATCCGTCTCCGCAACAACAATTCCCCTCAGTCCTCACACAGAGAAATACACATTCACTTTACTTTACACCAACACACATGAAGATCCTCAGACACAATGTCGAATATACGCTGACTTTCAGCTTTCATTTGAGGGCGTTTACGTCAATACTGGTTGCACTGTGGGACTTTTTATTCACAAAAATCACCGGAAGATTTCATCTAACGTGTTCCCTGGTGTGTTTCATGTCTTTCTAACTTCATGTGCAAACGAGCCGAGCAGATGATATAGAGTTAGATGATATAGAGTTAGACGATATAGATATATAGAGTTGATTCTTTGTGTGACATTTGGGTTTGGAGTCGTTTGTTGTTGCAGTAAAGCAGCACACATGAAGGGGGTGTATAAGAATCAATGTCAAAACTAAATGGGTAATAAGTTAATTGAAATCAACTGTTTGCTAATATATATACTGTATATAAAAATGTATTTCTTGGATAATACATATGATTAAATGATCTGCATGTTTAGTAATACATGTTTAATGTTTTATGTTTCTCTGAAACTCTGAAAGAAATGTACAAAGTAATTGAAAAAAAAACAAAAAACCTCCGTTTCTCCACACTATTTTACCAACTTTCACCCACAGCCTCATGTGTTATAGTGTTAACAGAGTGGATGTTAGTATATAAGGAGAGAGTGGAGGGGGTGAGAGAAGATGAAGAGCCGAGCGAGCCTGTTCTTGGACCAAATATCTCTGCGATGGAGACAGATTTCCACACAAAATCCAGATTGAGCCTTGCTGGCTGGGGATCCCTTTGATATGAGAACAGGGCTAATCCCTCAACTTCTGGCTGCTGCCATGTCTTCATCCTCCCAACCAGGTGCCCTTTCATTAACCTTTGACTCGCACTCGCACTGTGTTTGAAGAGGCTGGTATTAAACTGGCTTATCCTAGATTGCTGCTGCTGCAGCAGTAAGAAGACTCGCTCTGTTTCTCACAGGTCTTTTAAGGTGTTGAATAGTACAAGAGTTACATTATGTAACCCGCAGCTACCAGCTGGCCCAGGCTGCGCTGCACTGCACCCTCTGTGGCAGGTCAACACACTGCTCAAATAACATGCGCCGTGTATGAAAAGTCAGAGACATATAAGTTTACAACTCTCGTGACCCTGGTTCAAACCCTGAGGTGAAGTTTGCTGTTGGTTAACCTTGATATTTAGTAGAGCAAAGTTTTTAAATCGCTTTTTTCTACTTTCTTCCCACAACATTATATCCTTGTCTCCCACAATGAAGTTGCAGTTCCAGCTTCAAACAGGTGATAAAGAGATATAAAAACAACAATTTAAAAGTAGGAAATATATATGCAAAATTAAACTGAACAAGAAGGAAATTTGCATTTTTAAACTGCAATCACAAAAAAAAAAAAAAAAAAAGTCTCAGTGAAAATGCTCGTAGTTCTGTCTTCTTCTGTCTGAGTATGTTTTGTTGCTGTAAGACAAAGCTGAAGAGGATCTAAATGAGAGAAAAGAAAAAAAAAAAAAAAACTGTCTTTTTTTTATCCATTATTATTCTTTTTGTCCAAGGTTCTGTTTTCATTTTCTACTTTCTAACTCACACAATGAGTCGGACAGTAATCTGAAACCTCAGCAGATGTGTATAATCAGCTGCTCACTTTGAAAAGGGAACATGGTGGACATTGAGCACTGGTCCCTGAAATTACAAATTTGTTGTTCAATTATCCATGATGCCACAGAATGATACATCTTGGCCAGAGGCCCATGTGGTCAGCGGCTTCCTGTGCGAGCTGCCTGCCATTCACTCCTCTGCAGCAGGGAATAGTATAATTGAGTGTAAGTGCTCTGTGACTGACAGAACATCTGAGGAAATTTATAGCGATAATACATGTGCGATGATTTTGGATGAACTTCCTGCACGGTCAAAGGATTTACCATCATCAGCTCAGCCGTACAGCGAGCTGCATTAGTATCCTGCTGTGCATGAACGTATGGCCATTAAGATAATAAGATCATTCATTTTGTTGCACTGTGGTCATGTACGTGAAAAAAAGAAAAGGACAGGACCCGAATGGTTAGTGGCTTCATGTTTGTTTTCAATAACAGTGTTCAGCAATTTCAAGCAACAGAAGAACAGAATTCATCCAAATGTCTCTTGATCCAGAAGAGAGAATAATCCTTTATTATGGCTCCAGCTTTGAAACATTATGGATAAAACCCTGTCTGTGATTCAGCAGAGATACACAAGTAAAAGTATGTAAAGCGAGTAAATTCCAACCTGATGATTCTGCCTCAGCTACACCTTTAAAGTGATGGTGTTTCCTGACTGATTTATGTCCCTGACCTTCCTCTGAACCCTTGCTTACCCTAGCCTAACTCTGCCTCTTCATGTTATGTCAAGCAAGTCCAGCAAAAAGCTACAGATGCACACTTCTTCTTCTACAAGTAGTAATAAGTAGAGCCCATACAGCCGCATCAGTTCCCTCGACTTGGGACACGCTGCGTTAGTCGACCACCGACCCGATTTGCATATTGATATCTGATTAAATTGTGGTCAGATGCAAGATAACGGGAATGTTTATTATAACCAGGTGTTACATCAACAGCCACAAATACATTCATGGCTACTGCCTGAACTCGTCCTAATCTACATTTCAAAATGAGTGCCGTGAACAGGAAAACACACGCTTTATATTCCGTCTCCTTTTCAAACGTACCAACTGCATTTTATGATGGGCACACTCGTGTATGTGCAGAAACACACCGCATCAGTGAAACTGCTCCTGAAAGAGCTGCAGTACTTGTAACACGACCACAATCAGTCCATCTACAAGTAATAGAACTCCGTCTTTCTCTGAGATAAATGATCTCGTCTTTTCACAGAAGAGTTCAATAAGAAAGGCCGATTTGTACCCCTCCACCTCTCTCTCTCTCTCTCTCTCTCTCTCTGCAATGACACACAAGTGCAATCAATACTCAAGTGTTTTACTGAAGTATGCGATGTATCATTTATACATTAGCTCATACGGCACATGGTAATGTCACATGTGAAAAGGGATGAACGACGGAAGTGCATTGAATATAAAAAAAAAAAAACTATAAGAGGTGTGATGATTTTCCAGTACGACTCTCGCAACTGTAAAGTGGCTAAATTATCATTAAAGCTAAATTGAATAGGAGTCAATCAGCTAGCAATCCATTTTATTTGCACTCTACACAGACATTTAATCATGCCTTTTTGTAACAATTTCACAATGTCCACGCGCCATTGTTATGTCAATAACCTGAAAAATAACGTATAAGAGCAGAGAAAAAGCAATAGAAATAGTAAAATGCTCATAGAAAACATGATATCAACATGTGGGAGAAGTGTTGTACATCTACTGCAAACTGAATTGATCCTGCCTGCAGGTCCATATAATAATGTGTTTGCTCTTTGAATTGCACAATTTAAAAAGATCTTTTGGTTGGAGAAGTGCAAAGGAAATACTCTCCACGTGCAATTTGAAATGTGCTCTTGCAGCAAGAAACCTCAGCATGTTTTTTGAAATATTTGTGGAGTTCTATATATTATTAATATCTGCCTTCCATTTATTTTCTAGCGCTAGCAGCGAAGCGCTTGTGCGGAGCATGATGGGATTACAGCCGGAGTGGGACAGTGAGGCAGCTCGAAGGGCAAAGGTCATTCAGATGAACTGTTGCAGCTGGAAGAGCTGAAATAAATCCTCAATCTAAAGTAAATACATTTGGATGGCGTCACATTCAGTCGTAGAGATGTGAAATTAAAAAAGGGAAGACACAAAACCGAGAAGACCCCTGTCTCTCCCTTTCTAAACTTCCCTCCGCCTGCCTCCTCCTCTCACCTCTCCTGTGGCATCGGTATCCACAGCAGTGTGGCAGCTTGTAAGTAACACCTGCTCCTGTCCATCACCGCCCTGCTACTGGAAGTCTGTGTCAAGCTGCAGCCCAAAGGCTGCGTCCACGGTGGTTTTCACTCTGACAATGAAGAAGTGAGAATTTGTTTTTCATTTTTTTTAGGGTGCCTATTTAACATCTGGCAACTACACTGAAAACTCTTTTGGCACGTTTAAAAATATTTATTTATTAATGTGCTTAAAATATTAAATAAATGAACTTTCATTCGCTGAGCATAACAAATGAATTGTTAGATGGGCCGGCTTTGTAAATGATGTGAAATCCAGAGAGGAAAAGGAATGAAAATGATATCATATTGAACCGCGTATGACTCTGTGTCTGTTACACTTTGTGTACATTAGAGATCTAGTTAAACTAAGTGAAAGTGTCTTTTGACGTACTGCACATCCAGTCAGAAATGCATGGAATCATATTTGAGTGCGCAACAGAGACATTTTGATTACATGAACTTTATTTATTTATTTATTTTTACTAAAAATTAGAATTCATTATAACACTTTACTCCCTTCTGGTGGGAGATACAGGACACTCACTTCAGTGGGAGTTTTGTTCCTTCCTCAATAGCGGCCCTGAACAATCTGCCTCACTGACACAAGGTGGATGCATACATGAACTTTCTGTCCCGTCTATATCTCTATGTTGCCATATGTATATCTGTTGCCATCTGTATGTTCAGTCGCTATGTGTTGCCGTGTGTATATCTGTTGTGCACCAGCGGTGAAAACAAATATCACCCTGGGACAATAAATCTAAATCTGTTGTGTAGAGGCATTTGTGCAGGCAAACTTTGAAGAAGAGTAATGGCTGATTTATTCTTGACCTCACCGCGAGGGTTGCACCATCAGACATGGCCCTTCGAAGGGGATTCTGTGCATCAGGTCTTCACCTGTTCACGCACATCCAACATATATATGCCATATATATGCTAACTAAGATTTGCGAACATTTGTTTGCTGCGAGTAGAAAAGTACGGAGTATAAAAAATCCAAACGCGCCATATCCGTGCGGCCGTCCGTGCAGAAAGCATAGCCTTAAGAAACTGCGAGCGGGTGTCAAAGGTTTTGGGAGTAAACAAATGAGTCAAATTGAGACATTATTATAGTGTCTATCAAGGTGAGAGTAAAGAAGTGATGGCAGCAGCAATGTCTAACAGGAGCAGCAAATGAATGAACGAGAGGATTATGTTGAATATGTAAAATAAAAATGTAAAATAACGCTGCGCACCTAGCTTTGCATCGTGGGACGTGAAAGCATCTGCACTTACAGATCAGCGGCCATCTGCTCTTCTCAATGTAGACTCCTCATCGAGATGAGTGACAATGTTCGGGGCATAAACTTGTCCAAGTGCAGTGGATGAAGGTGGCACTAGCAGTATAGATCGCTGACTCAGGTAAAAAAAAAAAAAAAAAAGTAGCATTATAGCTTCAGCTCATTGAATAATGCTTCTGGTTTTTATTACAAAGTGCTACAGTGTGTTTTCACTACACTTTATTTTGCTTTATGTCATTTGTTTGTTAGGTTTTTTCATTTCTGTTTTCTTTTATGGCATCTTAAAAGTTCTTGGAGGGAAAATAAATCATTTGTTTTTGCCTGTGTGTGTGTGTGTGTGTGTGTGTGTGTGTGTGTGTCGCAGTTGGAAAGAAATCACATACTGTCAAAACAGAACCCCGATATTATGATACAGCTACTTCACTGAAAAATGTTGCAGCTGTTTGGTCCAGATAAAATATTTTCCACAAACAAATTGTCGAGGTGCAAAAGTGTAGCTGACACTAGTCAATACACACAGTAGAATAAAACGCAAACTGGACATGTAAACTAAAAAAAAAAACAACTACAAAATTCTCATAGCTCTCAGTATAGTAAATATATAATTACAATAATAGATGTATGATAAATCAATCATCACACAGTATAACGCATAAGCACTGAACACAGCCGGAGGATTTCACCAGATGAAGAACTGAACTTCAATAAGATTTTCTCCTTTGAAAGTGAGCATTTCAAAAACTACTTATTTCCATGTACTGTCTCCGTCAGGTTTTTTTGAAGTTGCAACAAAACCACTGACAATAGCATATAATCCTTGACAACAGCAAGGATTATGGGAAATAATGCAAGAATACATTGAATAAATGGGTATGTGCATGTTTTTTATAGTTTAGAGTTGAACACAATTTTTGTAAATTTACTAACTCAAAGTTCAAACTCAATCAGTTGATCCTGATCCCAATCATAACATCTACAGTGTCCATAACATCTACAGTGTCCATAACATCTAGTGTCCATAACATCTAGTGTCCATAACATCTATAGTGTCCATAACATCTACAGTGTCCATAACACCTATAGTGTCCATAACATCTAGTGTCCATAACATCTACAGTGTCCATAACATCTAGTGTCCATAACATCTAGTGTCCATAACATC
>CALSBV010010288.1:3472765-3572847 GCA_943590825.1 Bovichtus diacanthus
CATCTATTGAGTCCATAACATCTGTAGTGTTTATTTTGCAAAGGTTATTCCCTGAGTGTTTGGGGCAAATTCACACCTTCCCTAACAGTCATTCATATCCCTTATTCTGTCACTGTCCATCGCCTCTGCTGAAGCCGAACAAAACTAAGCTAAACTAGCAGTTAACGCGGCTCTGAGCCACCTTCTTGATTGTCGTAGAGATTACGTTTATTGTTTCTGTGACCCGACTCTGCCCTTGGACTTTCCCTGCATGTTGTGTATGTCCTGCTGTGTACCAGTGTATCTACTTTACCCAGTAAAGTACATTGTCATCATCATCGTTCTGTCTCTGAGTCGTGCTATTGAGTGTGCACTGGTCGTACCGTTACACACTGTTTCTATTAATCTACAACAGTATCAGATTAGGGATGTTGATAATTAACAGTTTAGCTGTTAACCGACAACAAGAATTTGAACGATTAATGCATTAGTTAAACGGTTAAAAAAATATATAATAAATAAAAAAAGCTGAGCAAAATTCAGAGGAGCCACTACATGAGAATAGCTGGTCCACCTTAAAAGGTCAGTCCACCTTAAGTGAGCCTGAGCTGGAGGTTTGCCCACCGACACCCTTCACTTTATTCATCAGCTGGCAAGCAGGACCCAGGAGCGTGGCTCGGGTCTTGAGGAGTTGTAACATTTATTCACCAAGAAATATAATATACACACACTGCACTGCTACCTTCACAGCTATAACTTGGCTCGCAATACGCTGGCGGAAACCCAAACAGTAACGTTATGCCAGGCAGACGCACAGCTGACAACCTGGCAGCTAAACTAATTGATGCGGTGGAGACTTGACGTTCCTGGGAAAGTGGCGGCATGTGTCCACAACAATGTACGCAACATCGAGGCTGAACTGGGGACTCAGTTGCCTGTTTTTCGCAAACAATGCAGCTGGTAATAAATGAAGGATTTAACCCGTTTGTGCATCCATACAACAGATAGACAGAATCGGATTCTTCAGGCTCTATAAGATGCAGCGACTTGCGTAGGGGAAGACAGACATATATCTTGATGAAATTTGGCCAGTGTCCTGACATTTGAAAAGAAAAAGAAAAAAAAAAAAGTCCATACAGCCATTCCCAGAGGACCAATTTGAAAGAAGCAGAGGGTCGCATTGTGACATGCTGACATGCTTAATGTCTGAGAGAAGTGACAAACAATATTCACACAAGTGCTCTGAGGGACCACAGCTCTCGCTGCCTGACATTTCGCCATCCCATCTAATTGATAAGCATTTCATTGGGGCATAAACCCTCGTTCTGCTTCCAGACGACGGCTGACAGGTCTATGGGTTGTAACCAAACACGAAACAACCCTTTAAACCTTCCAGAGTATGACGTGGATGATTTATTGGACTAATTCGGAGGTGATGGTCAGAGTAATAAAGCATAAAGGAGCATTGAGAAGCGAATGCACTTTCCTTTTCTGGGGGAAAACAGCAGCATTCACAGCTGTATCCAGTGGGCTATATACTTGGAAGGAAGCCTTTAAAAAGTGCACTGTATATTTTAATCTCCTTTGAAAATCTTTCCCTCTGGCACAGAAATCCTCTCTGTCCTCACTCCCATCGTCTCTGCTTCACTGGGGCATATGATGGGAGAGGTTTCAGCAGTGTCCCAAGGTAGCCGATCTTTGAGAGATGACAGGCCACAAGTTCCATTTTTATTATGATTTATTCCAGCCAGCCATTTTTCTGTAATGGAAATTCATTTGAAATCAACGTCCTTTCGCAGAGCCAGTTGGGAACCATCCTTGCCATGTGAGCCGGGAAAAACGGAGACCGGCCCCATTTGGCAAAATGGAAGAAGCCGTTTTTAATGCAAACATTCGCTGAGCATGAAGATCTGAAAACTGGTCTCAAGCCCCATATTCACCTTTGTGGGCTATTTCCTTATCACCTTGTACTTTAGTGTGAATTTTCTTCTCGCTTTGAAATGTTTATGACTCGCAAACATCGTTTTTTCTAAATTGAATATTTAAGACAGTTATTTTGTTGTTGTTTTACAGTGCAGCAATGTCTGTTGATTTTCTCCCTTTTTTCTCCCCCTAATACACAAAGCTTGTGTAAGGGTATTAGTGAGTTGACAGAATGACATATCACCCCTGGGGAGAAAAATCTATTGAGAGACTTGTTACAGTCAAATCTTAGATCTTAATCTTAGCTTTGTTTAAGATTCGCAAAATGTTTTGGAAGACAACCCTGTCAAAGATGAAAAATATACCACTGGAACAAACGCTGTGTGACTTACACAATTCTCAATGTGAATGCAGATCTTAGATAAAGCACAGAGATGGCCAATGCTTTGTGTTTTTAAAGTTTAATCACTAAGGTTTTCATGAAATGATAAGATTTTTTGATTTTTTGTTTTGTTTTTTCAGCTTTAGCCATTAAAGGTTTTTACATTCTGTGATAAGCTCTTTATAAAAGTAGTTGCCATTGTTAGTGGCCGAGTCTGCCATTTCAGCAAACGATTCAAAATGCCTTGTTTCATTCACAGGAAGCGATGCAGCATGTAATCAAGTGTGAGTTTGTCTCATTGATGTCAGCCTTACAGTTTGTTCACTCTTCTACAACCGAATAAGAGCTTTATAAAGGTTACTGCTCATGCAAACCGAACATTTCCTAATTCCACTGTTTCACATTAGAGCGTTCAACCTTCAGCTGGCGACACACGGGGCGTTTTTATTAGGAATCAGTCACAGGAAACACAGTTGGTCACGCGGATTGTTGACTGGATCGTTCGTCAAAAATGTGCCTACCAAAGCTGACCCGGGCATTTTGGGACGGAACAAGAAGCAGCAGCTACCGTCGGGAAAACTACCAACATCGTGTGCAGCGTGGCATCAGATCACAGTCGTCATTATAATTCACTTCTTTATTATTCAAAAACAGAGTTTGTTAGACTGCACTGTGAACAGACACACTGCTTGCTCTTCTTTTGTATTTCTGACAATGTAGCTGCTCAAGGTGCGTTTGCCTGTATTTACCACGAGTAACCACAAGTGTCCCCAAATCAACCAGGACTGAAATCTTAAGGATTATAACTTTAAATACACTGCGCTCGTGTAATGTTGCACATTTCAGAAGTTCTCACTGCCAGTGCTCACAATATTAGTTGCTAAAAAGGAAAAACATTTTGTGAACCACTTTGATTTCTTTAGTCGGATCAAGGCCGTTATTTATGAGAAACCTAACTCGACCCGATGATGCCACAGACAGGATCTGCAGCCTCTTTGCAGCTGTGCCCTGCAAAAGAGCATGTGCAGTAAGTAAAATGTATGTGCCAGACAAACCCACACAGTGACTTATACTAGATGTTGGTCTGAGCTAAAAAAAAAGGATAGATGTTTCGAAAATGTTATTACTTTAAATGTAACCGCTCCGTCACGGTGCCGCTCACCTACTGTAGTGTTCGTATCGGTCTGTGGTCGGTTTGTTTACTGAGCCTTGTCTCGTCATTTCAGGCCCTGCCATACTTCAACTGTCCACAAGCAACACACCTGTGCCAATCAATAAGCCGTCCCGTTACAGTACAAGACAGACTTTGATTCATTACCTCACATTGCCTCATTGAAGATAAGAAGGTGAAGGCGGAGAATCCTTGAACCGATTTTAACCGCACTGCAGAAGCCTGGTTACTGTAAAAACCCATGATTACATGCAGCAGATAAACAATCACATTTCATCCCTAAACCAATCCACATTCATGAATAAAGTCTGGCATACAGTGAAGTGCATTAGTGATGTATAACGACGCCTTATTTTTCGGTATTGTTCCTTTGTATTGATTGTGTGTTTGGATTTGTGCACTCGACCAACGCGTTTCCTTGTTTGGATACTAAATATACATCTAATCTGACCGATTTGATTTTACATCCTAAGGATTTTTTTCCCCACTGAGCATTAAATGACTGCACGGTGTGAATGTGTCTAAAATGAAGATCTACTGTTCAGCTGTCAAAACCTACTTTTTTTTCTTTATGACTTCTAGAAGCCGTAATTCTTGATTTTATAGTCTGTTTTTAGTTTTAGTTGGACTTTGTATTTCATTATGTACGATTGCCATGATGCCTTCACAGTGATACTTTCCCGTTTGGAGTCCCCGTCATGCACATGCACACGTGTAACACACTCATTAGAAACCCTTTAAACATTACATTCCAGCCTAAATGTACATTCGTTAACCAGGTTCTGTTCCCCTTTCCTAATTAGCATAAACCGGGAACTTGTTAACCTGACATTTAAGAAATGATGTTACTTTAAAAAGCCAACAGTTACCTGGTTAATTATGTGCATGTTAATGTGCCGTCTATGTTGCTGCAATGACATTTCAGCCTGAGCTAATGATTTGTATAACCGCCATGCAAGTAAACTACTTTTGTATCGTACTTGCCAAATCTGTGTCAGCGTTTAGGTCCGGCTATGTATTCTCCCCTTTGTTTAACAGATAGCTTACACACTAAAAATCCACAATGCCCTCTTTCACAGGGTACTTTAACAATTTAGTACTGCACTTTCACAAATTTGGGTGACTCAGAAGAGAAAGTTAAAAAAAAAAATTTGGGGTCAAAAAACGAAACACCAGAGGCTGAGACATCTTCAGCCCCTCAACGTCCTGAATTGGATCACAATCGTTGAATCAAATATTTACCATCATGTGACTCAATAGTGCCTTTCATTAAACTAAATCCCCACACCCACATTTATTTCATTTCATTTAAACATTTTAAGACCCGAGATAACCCTGATGAATTTGTGAGGGCCCTCCAGAGCTACATAACACAATGGAGCCCCTGTGGATAGACCTAGAAGATTTATAGGTGTGATTACTGCTAGGCCTGCTTGATTATGGCAAAAATCATAATCACGATTATTCAACACGATTACTCGCACCTCATGCATTTAGAAAGAAACTTCTGTACATTTTAAAGTTAAATGCATCAATCTGGTGCACTTTGAGAGCAAATGAGGTGGATCTTTGGAGAACGTTGTGCTCTAGTAAACAATTCAATCATAAACACATTGGGTGTGTAGATATGAATGGTGATGACAACAGTCACACCCACAAAGTACGGTAAGCGAGACGGGGTCCGTGTTTCAAGGCGGGTCGGGTGTGTTGCTGAGATCGCCGCAGACCACGCACTAAGGACGGTCGAGCCAGGTTGAAAGACGCGGCAGGATACCTGTCCCTCCCCGCAGGAAGAAAGTGCACAAAGAGCACCAGAGCCACCGCCCCAGGCAGCGGCGAGGTCCGGGTAAGGGCAGCTGTAAAGCTCATAGCCAGAGCCATGAGCCATGAGCCACTTTCACGCTGGGACTTTCCAAGCTGCCCTAGGCACACCGCCACAGAAAGTTCCCTTGAGGGGATCCTCTAACACAGAGCAGCCGTCCGTGACCCGCCGAGCGGGGAGAAAGTGCCCCCCGGTAAAGGAAAGGAGTGTGCGAGTACAAGACAAGACAAAGCGAGAGCGTCAGTGCGAAACGTAATGCGGCACAATAACTGTTTAAGGGGCGAAATCATAATTAAAAATAAAATGTAATTAATCACCCAGCCCAAGTTGCTGGTGTTGCTTTGTGCTACATATCATAAGTTAGTTTTTAAAACCAGAGTAAGGAGTGAGTGTGTCTCTCCCTTTAAAAACACTGGATTTCTCCTTTACAACAGAACTGCTCAGTTGAACCTCAAAGCTGAGCTCAAATATGGGGCTTGTGTTCTGCACCATTTCAGGCCCTCAGGTGCCGTCTGTGTGGCTGTCCACGGAGTCTGGAATCAGTGTCAGCCGCAGTGAGACATCAGCGCTTAGGGCCGTCATAAGCCTCTCCGTAAATGTCAAGTGACAAAATGTGAACTCTAGGCGGCATAAAGAGGGACAACCCTTTAAAGAATGACTTTGTATAGATGTGACAAATGTATCATCACAGTGTCACAGGGTTCATCCATAATTCAGCGATTGTGTGTTTGTGTGTGTGCTTGCGTGTGTGTCTGTGTGTGCGTGTGTGTGTGTGTGTACACAAAAAATAAAAAAAATAAAAAGGAGTATGATGTGCCAAGGGCAGGAGACATATGGAGGGAGACAAAGTGAAGCGGTGAGTAGAGTACAACCTGGACGTGTTTCAGCGGTTGTGGAAGACATATTTTATGCTTGGACTTTGAACACTTCACTCTTTGACGTTCTGTCTGTTGATGTAAGACCTTTCCAGTGTGTGTGTGTGTGTCTGTGTGTGTGTGTGTGTGTGTGTGTGTGTGTACACTGTTTGTGCGCTTGAGTGTAAGGCCAAAGAGAGACGAATATTAAAGATGATTTCTGTCGCTCACAAACTGATGTTTTCCTGAGCGAGAGAGGAGGCGTCATCTGCCAGCTTGGCTGAGCGTACGCTGTCATGTTCTTGACTGGGACGTCAATCACACTCGGTGTATAAATTCACTGCGCTGGCTGCCAGTGGAGCTCCGAGGAGATGTTCTTCATTCTAAGGATCAATCGCTGCTAAGTACAGTGCGGCACAATAGACAACTGCCTTGGATTATAACGCTATATAGTGCTATTAATTAAGAACTATTTTAATTTGTGATTCCTCGAAACAAATACAAAGAGATGCAGGGCTTCCTGAAAGAGCACCAAGGAAAGTAATCATTCAATAACTTCTATTCAAAGCATATCAATTATAATTTCTCTACTTGATTGAGAGTCTGTGTAGACAGGGATATAAGCTTTCGCCCACATAAGCTGCAAACTGAATTATATGTTCAATACACCAATAATACGCATCGCTCTTTTTGACAGTTTATGCGGTTTAAGTGGCAGAGGATATGAAAAGCAAATGATAGAGAAATACATGAATAAAACATTGGCATTTGGAAAACATATAGATAGGGTGGATATGTCTTATGTAAATATGCAAAACAAATATCATTCCAGGGTATACACATAAATGGAACCGTCTCTAAGACTAGGAAGCGAGAGGATATGCTTCGAGAATGGAAATCTCATTAGTTTGATATCAAATAAAAGCAGTCATCTGGAGGGAATGGCACCAACACGGCAGTGAGGGAGCACAAGACACAGAGGGAGAGTGAAATTTGTCTTTGAAGTCAATGGTATTTACAGAGAAAATTTGGGGTTATTTCAAGCTGCTTTCGTCCTAAAAAAAAAAAAAAAAGGCAGCATGTGTATTCTTGCAAAAGTTCGCTTCCCAGGTGGAGAAAAGAGGCAGCAGTGTGTGTCTCTTTTCTCCAGGTCATAATCTCCTGTCATCGGTTGCACCGCTCGCCACAACACATTACACATCATACATGCGTTTTCACATCAGGTGCTGTGTCAAATCTGCTAACCCGGGAGTTGATTTACAACTACAGCACAGCTTCCCCCCCGTGAGATATAATTGTTAAAGCATTATTACTAATGTCTAATAACAAATCACGTGTCAGCCGTCAGATCTTTGTTTACCGCTGCGGTATCATTCATCCCATCTTCATAGCGGTCAAGTCAGTGGGGGGATACGTTTAAATAACATGCAAATCATTTTCTTGACATACAACCATAATTAAGAATTGCATTTGCATGATGTAGATTTATGTTTAATTGTCTCGCAGCCTCATTCGCAACATGTCCCCGCTGATGACAAAGCCATCTGACAAATCGAGCTTAATGAGGTAAAGCGTGGCAGTTAATCTGAACAAAAACATTTACACAAGACGAGTTCATGCAGATGAGCAGATTAGAATCTATAATTACGTCAGATCAAACAAGTGATTATCAAAGAAATATCATTAGCTTTTTGGGTCATCTGTTTTTGAATTCATTTCAGACCACTTAGTAGCAATGAGGAAGATGGAAGATTTCATTTTTGGCTCATATTTGACTCAAATCTCTCCCTGCACTGCTCTACATAAATAACCATGACAGTTCGAGACCTTTAAAGCAAGTACAGCCTGAATGTTTGAAACCTAATGTATGCGGCTTTGTGCCATTGTGTTTCAGATTCTGCTTTCTGCTTAAGTTTTTATTTGATGTGCTGTATTGTGGGTTTATGTCTAAATCCATTAAATGTCTGTAAAATGTAATATGAGCAATCATATGGTTCCCAGGAGGACACGGGAAGGACAAGAGATTTCCTGTACCCTACTGTCCTATAATGATTATTTCTCAGTTCTGTAAATGACAAAAAAAAAAGGTCCAACTTGTTGTTGTCAAGACATTTCCTGGTCTTATAATACATTATGCACCTCACTGCAAACCTGACATGCATCTAAATGATCTGCATCTATGCATCTATTTATTTATTAATCAAATATACTGTATGCATTGAACTTCAATAAAAAAAATAAAAAAAATCCATTTTTGAGACCACCATCATCATGATCGTCGTCGTCACCACCAGCAGCAGGCACATCAGCCCAAAATGGGGCGTGTTGTCCCAGCCCATGATGGATTCAGGGGGCAATGCTGAATGTTGATCAAGGTGAGGCATGGAGGAGGCCCTGCTTGTCAGGGACCCGCCAGCATCCCCAGGCAATCTCTGCAGTCAGGAGATGGAAAGAGCACTGCTCTGAAATCCATCATGTGCCACCTAGCAACGTCGCATTGATAGAGAGGAGTCGTTGTCCCAACATGTGAATGGACTTGGGAATTTCAGAGCTTGTGGCACAATTTCAGCAGGAATAATGAATTAATGGTGCATGTTTGCTGATGCTGAATAACTTAAAACTTGCTACATTTGTGTGAATTTCCAAAAATGTGTTTTAGTTGTTTGATCTACATTGTAATACATATATGCTTTCATTATTTAAGCAAGCAGACTGACATTTTAAAAAGGGAATAATTCACTCGACAATAAACATTTCAGCATATTCCATAATTTATGTAAACTGTGCCGTAATAGATGATCACACCTGATCCTGATGGTCACATTCTGGTACGTCTTATAGGAGGAATCCCCTCGAAACATCAAATTGAAATAAATTGAAATTACACGGAAGAACATCTTCATAATTTTCCTCATAATTACTCTCATTAGATACCATTTAGTCTGATTTATTTGCTGTTTTTACAGATACACTTGCATATTAGTACTGAACGAAGACTTATAATATCACAGGATAGCAACAGCATAATGTTGTAATGTGTTTAAATCACTGCATTGAAAGAGTGAATAAGCTTTAATCATCTTTTAATAGTGCAGCAGTATTAAAGAGCAAGAATGTAGACTTGTTTTAGACGTAAAAAAATATATATTAAAGATAATAAAATATATAAGATATAAAAGATATTACTTTACAGTATGCTGACAGTACTGAAAATGTCACATTCCTCTCATGTGTCCAATATGTGTTTTAAGGAATTGATTTTGCAATTGTAAATGTAATTTTCTGTCAGTCCATAGAGAAGATTCTCTCATCTCTGCTGTCTAAGCATTGTTTAGGGAATGTAGTGCATGTCCCAGCATTCAATATCTCCAGATGCAATTTAAAGTCTAAACACTTCCTTAGCCTTAAACGAAGACACCCAGTGCAGGTCGGCAGCGCTACTGCTCGGCAGCAGATGACAGGCCCTGAATATTCGGCACAATTACGCCACGTGAAATATGCAGATGGAACAAACCCAGATCAAAGCGTGTAATTAACCATCAGAGAGATTAAGGGAGTTGGTGAGGATTGCGTCGATCGTGTCTGCGTGAAAAGCTAGGCCCTCTGCTCTGTAGCAGCTGCTCCAATACTAGCTTTGTGTGTGTGTGTGTGTGTGTGTGTGTAGGCACTTGTGTTTATGTGTGTGCATACAGGTACAAACTTGTTTTTGCGAAACATTATTCCAACGCTCAACAAAAAAAAGATATATCTACTGCTAAAATTTTTTTCTTTTCAGTCAAATGTATTATGTGGGTCTACATTTCCCGGTAAGCTGAGCAAGCGGTGACTCATTTCCTGCTTTAAAAAAAAAAAAAGTCAATTTATGAAGGTTTGAAAGCATAAATTAAGAAACAGAGGGGAGAAAAATCACGCCCGGTTTGGGAATGGCGCTCAAGGTTGAGGTTGTCAATAGAGTCACAGCATTGTTAGGCAGCGGAGCCAGCCAGGAATAGCATAGAGTCCAAACCATTGTCATGAAAGTCGTCTCCATTTCCCATGGGTCGCAGAGAGATAGAGATCTGAGGGGCAGCGCCTTGATAAAGATCACAGATTGACTGGGAAGCCTCCCACAGGATTTAATTGAAGTCAAACCAAGTCACAGCATCTTAGATCTTAAAGATGACCCAAGCAACGCTCAATTTTTCATTAGTATGACTCTCCCCCATCCCGTGCGTTTGCTTGTTTATTTGTTGAATACACAATGTCCATTAAATTAGTTTGAATGTCAACCAGGACTCCCCGCTGGCTGCAGCCCCCTGATTGATCTGCCTCATGGTGATGACTGGAAACTCAAGTAGCTCAATGATAACGATAGTAGATCCACTGTTATTGAACATGAGTTATACATTGAGTTTTTACATTCTAGCTCTGGGGTTTACGTACGCGTCAAGCTCCCAAAATCCTGGATCCTACAATTCCCATAATGCAATTCAACTCATCAATTAATTTTTCTTTACGTTGTGATAATGTAATATGCGAGTCATAGTTACCAGTTGTCAGCTTGTAAATAGCATTCACGTTCACATCCATTTCACCTGTACCTGACTTGATAATGAATAATACAGAAATACCTGAAAAGTCACATTTTTCACAAATACTGATGAATCACATCAGCAAAAGTAGGTCAGTCAAGGTAATTTAAACATTATTTATTGCAGACTATTAAACTTTTGCTTAACAAGGGCCAATATTGCCACAAATGACAATAAATGACTGAATTTATTCTTCCGTTTTTATATTCCGCGCGGCTGCACCGAGCTTGGCGAGATTCTGCGGCGTAGTGCAGTTTAACTTTGAAACCGCTGCCTGGTATGTTTCTCGCCGTTAAGCGGAAAACTGAAGTGATCCAAATACATGAACATTTTCAAGTCGTAAACATTCATTTTTACCACCCGTCCTATATCATTTGAACGCAACACAAAACCGCCGCGCCTGGTACATGCCTGCGTCTTCCAAATGTTACGCCACTATCTTGTAACACAGACTTTCTATTAAAAAAAAAACAACAACCTGAAATCTCAAGCCTGGATGACATTATTAAGAGTTATTTTTAAACTTTAGAAGACTTCCTCCAGAGACACAGGGGACATTATAAGCAACTGTGACGTGGCCCTTTAAAATAAAACCTGCTTGATGGTTCCAAGGCATTCCGCAATTGTTATTATGAATTAGTCTATATGTAAACATGAATGCTTTAATGTGCATTGTGCTTTCGTGCATGATTTCCCCAACCGACGGTTTAATTTGCACTTTACAGTATGGTGCAATGCATCTGTTTGCTGTATCATTTGTCCTTATCCTTTATCTTGTGTACAATTCCATTACTCCAATAATTTCCTCTCCCACTGCTGGGTCTTAATACCTGTCTCCGTTCAAGCTTTGCTCTGACAGTTAAGCCTCCTTCATCTGTCGACATTGTCACACAAAGTATAGCCTGACAGCTATGCAGGCATTTATTACTGCTGCCACGTATTCAGCCCCCATTCTTAATTACATAGTGTATACGGGCCGAGCAGGCTTGGGCCGATCTAGCGGGTTCAAGTGCGTCCTTATGGCGGGACGCAGCTCCTGTTGTCCACGAGCCGAGCTGTCAGGGCGGGACAAGGAGTCGGTGATTGATGCTTTTCCCAGAGTGGCGGATTGTTCCGCTGAGTTGCCTCATGCACCAATAATGACACATGATGGAAACCCCTGTCAGAGAGCCATGATAGGAAATGAAGATGGATAGTATCTTGGATGGGAAGTGATTTTGTCGAGCAGGAAGTTAAGAACGTTTTTGTAGTGATAATCTTCCACACTAACCGCCTGCAGTGCAGAACTTTGAGGTATTGAGGACATAAATACTAGGTATCAATTTATAAAAGTCAAATACGTTTTCATTTTGATTTTCTTCAGAATTGTTAGAGTTTTCAATAGTATACATTTAGTCATTATTTACATACGTTGGTGTTGATATGCTTCCATACTGCAGTTCAAAGTGAGAGGAATGATTGTAAAAAATACATCCACAAATATACATTGTGAAATAAAGCAGATGAAAGGCCGTTTTAATCAGCTTGCTTTAGATTCAACACGCCTGTCACAAACATGTTTTTTATATTTATGGGATTAATTATGTTTTAAATCATTAATGGATTACTCTTCAATCTCTTTTACATGCTTGTCAGCGTCACACACATTTCTACCCATTATGAAAGCCCGGGAGCCCGAGGTGCTAATTATCACGTGGGGAACTCCTGCACGAACCGCAGCACGCAGCAGGAAACGGCGAGATATAAACAATTTAGTATTTCTATCACCACGGTTATCCTAACATCCTCACGAATGTCACATTTTATTGGTAAAAAGACTCACACTGGAGAGATTGCTGTGAAATTAATTCATTGTGGAGCCACAGCTCACTGAGTAGAGCGTGAGCCCAGTCAGAAGGTACCCGGTGAGCGTCTTGAGCTAGCCTTGTCGCCTTGAAAACGTGGCTAACGCGCTCCTCCTTCGCCTGGTTTACAGCTTTAGTCTCTTCATTTGAGCTGGGTGATTTTAATTTGTCAAAACTGTTTACCAGCATGCCTCCAAGGCTATTACTGGCATGTCATGAGGGAGTGGATAGGTAATGAAAAGCATACAAATGGCAGATGAAAAAAGCATTGCTAAGAAGGGGAGAGGGGTGGCGTGGATAATGTAGGTGGATCTTTCATGCAAAAGGAGGCCGGCAGTGATTTATTATTCCATCTTTTCTTGGGAATCAATTATGCTAAAATGCTAATCGGGGACATTATGAATTTCTCAATTTGTTATGAATAATTCAAATATTTATTGGGCGTGGGTAGACATCTCAAACAACTTTGTCCTTAGTACAATGCATAACCTATGCAACCTAATGAGGAGATGTGTGATTGTTCTCCTTTCACACACCTTCCTTGTCAGGGCGATGATTCACCTTTACATAGTTCAGCATCAATAAAAGGGCTGACCGGCCTGTCCTCAGAAGCTTCAAACTAAATCCAGCTCGAACACACAACCACACAAATAAACCCCCCATCCGGTGGCTCAGAGCGATGCAGCCATGAGGAGGGCACCGTGTGCCGAGGAAGAAGAAGAGGAGGAGGGGGAGACGAGGAGGAGGGGGAGGCGAGGAGCGGTGTCTCTGGCCAGAGAAGTAATGAGGCCACACCGACACAAGGATGACAAGGACACGTCTGGCTGGCTGTCGTCATTTAAGTCCCACAGAGCGGACCACCACACAGTCAGCCCGCATTAATGTCACACTGGCCCATCATGGGGAATTAATTACACACCTGTTAATGACAGGAACGCTTCCCTCTAATATCCATCTGGGCGTGATACCTGATCACATGTCCTCATTGCAATTGCTACTTCTCAGAATCAAAACACACAAATGTCCCTGTCATCACGCTAACTACCGCAGCGTATGTCATTTCTGCAAATGCTTTTATCGGAACGCCACAGTAGCATGACTGCATATATTTTCAGCTTGGGTGCTCCGGCAGGGACCCGAAGCCCTCATATGAAAAATTAAAAACATGACCTTCTATCCACTGAGCTGCACAGTAACTGCGGCTGTAACTAATGATACTTTACACTGCTAATTAATCTGTTTATTTACTTAACCAGAGCTTCAAATGATTCAAACATACACATTTACATGGCAATTTAGATAATTTACTGAATTGAAGGCTTTTTTTTAAAAAGCAAAAAAATGGCACAAATTCTCATTTCCAGCTTCCATCGCATTTCTATTGTCTTATATGATAGAAATTTTAACATCCTTTGGGCTGTGAAGACGCCCCCGTGGGCTCTGTGAAATTGTGATGGGAATTATTCGCTATATATTTACATTTTTTAAACAATGAATAGAAAAAAATATTGGCACACTAATCAATAATGAAAACCATTATTAATTATTTGCAGCGCTACTTGTTTTGTTTGACGAACAGTCAGAAACCCAAAGATGAAAATTCAAGTTAAAATGCTATAAAACACAGAAAAGCTAATGCTCACATTGAGGAACTGAAAAATAACTTCAGAAAAAACTTAGGGTTGCAACTAATGATTATTTTTATTATCAATTAATCTGAAGATTATTTCCTAGAGTTATTGAATCATTAATTGGTCAATGAAATGTCGTAGAATATTGCGAAAAATGCCCATCACTGTTTCCTAGAACCCAAGGTGACATCTTCAAATTGCTGTAAAAAACCTTTAAAAATAAAACTGAAGATACAACACAGCAGTTTCTCTTCTAAAGGAAGTTCAGTTTACAATAATATACTGTAACATACAAACACAAAAAAAAATACTCTCATTGAAGAAGCCAAAAGCAGATAATCTTTGAGTGTTTGCTTGTTCAATGCACATTTAGTAACCTACTAATTGTTTCAGCACTACAACTGAGTATTAATCAACTTTTTTCTTTATTCATTTGATATCGATTGACTCATAGAACCACCGACACATCATTTCAGCTCCATAACACCGCAGCACATGAAAAGTCATCCATCTACTGTCCATTAGGGTTGTCACGATAGCAGAATTATGGCTTCAATACGTATCAGAACCCTCCGGATGGAGCAGGAATAGCTGCCCGACTACGTTTTGAGGAGGACCAAGTGAGGGAGTGCAGCAATGACACGCTAGTGTTAATTAGGCGGCAGCTATGGAGGGATCGCTTGATCCAGTGCTCTGGCAGCCAACTGCAGCCTGGTAATCAGGTCACGCAGATTGATATGATAATCCCAGGGGCACAGCATGAAAGGAAAGGCTAACTCTGTATTGGCGTGGTGCAAGCCACGGATGTGAGGGTGAGATATCCCTCTGAAGTCAGAATCATTCTCAGGGCCTTGGAAGGCAAGTTGAGTGCCGGAGAGATTGAAAGAGAAAGAGAAAGAGAGAGAAAGAGAGAAGAAGAGAGAGAGAAAGAGAGAGAGAAGAAGAAGAGAGAGAGGAAGAGAGGGAAAGAGAGAGAGAGAGAATCATTGCTGCTGTATAGATTATAATCTTGGCTACTATGGAATTTCACTCAGCAGTAGGAAAAGAAACTGAGGCTTGAGATGTACAAAAAAAAGAAGGCGGCGAAGGGACCCCGTGCATGTGACCGAGGATTGGGCAGCATTACAGCGTCCCATCTTGCTCAGAGTCAAGGTGGAAGGGCTTAGGAACCAACAGTAACACAAATAAGATGCTACAGAAATGTAGTTTCTACAGAATCGGTTGCAGTGAAATATTCTTTTTAAGGGTTCAGGGGAAGAAAGTGCTTCATGAAGGTGGCCCACATGTTAATTTACAGTCAAGAATCACCAGCATTTTAAAAAGGCAAAATTTCAGAGCGAATTCAACAGCAAATTTGCGACATTTAAAATTAGCAAGCAACTTTTACCGTGCCGACCTTTAAGGAAACAGGAGCTGGAGAATCCAAAATCGAGGAAGCTATTGTAGCTTATTAGCTGTGCTGCACTTTTTTAACTCTTATTTTACCTCCTCGGTCAGAATATAAATAATAATATAATTATATATAGATAATAATTTGCAACCAGTTATTAGACAGGAGTTTATATTACAAGTATGTCTTGAATAAACTGTGTTAACTTATTGTTCGGTTAGCGATCAAGGTGAGCTAACAAGTTTTTCTAAGTGAACGTTAGCAAGCTTGTTAGCTTGGAGAGCTTTATTTTCTCTGTTCGATAACTTTTTATCAAACAAAATGGAGCACAATAGTGGGAAACAAATGCCAGGGGGAGTAAACGGAACAGTAGAGAGTCAATAGAGAAAAGCTCCGAGAGCTATTGTGACGATTAGCCAGGCTAGGAAGTCAGCGAAGGCTCGCAAAGAATTTCGCTGCGTCATTTTTTGGTGTGAAGCCTTTGAACACTGATAATAAATACAGATATCAATAATAAGGTTTTTTTTTTCTTTTTTTTTTTTACTTAAAACTAAAATTGTTGCTTATGAATATTTATTGTAAATAGGAATGTTACAAAGTCATCGGTGGCTAGAAAAAGAACAAGTTAAAGCAATCATATTGGATATAAACGATCACAGTGTGCAACACTCAGATCAATGCAGGGGATGTGCCGTCTTCATTTCATCTCTGAAAATATAATATCTCTCCTTCGATCCATGATTACAATCTGTCCCATTTCAGGGTGTCGATCAGAAAGAGTGCTCTTATGGAACACCTGCCTATGTATATGATGAAGAGCACATGTCAGATTGATCCTGTCCAGCTTTGATCCTGATATGCGTCCAGTTCACATAAAGGAACCAGTATTTTCTCATATCAAAGACATTCTGTGTGGCTGCATCTGAGCCACGTAGGTTGACCAACAACAGTCACTCATCAGGAATGCACTTTTCCTGACATTTGCAACCATGTGCCATTACCAAAAAGGCACAGACTTTCCAGGAGTGACATTTAGGACCCGAGTAAGATATACTGTATCAACATTACACGGTGCAAATGGGGACCAATATCTATTCTGCCTTTATGGAAATGTTAAGAAAACACGGAGTGGGTGTCAGGTGGGTGGAAATGCAAAATAACAGAACACAAGCGAGGTTTTTATTTTACTTTTATTTTCCCATAGAGACTGTACATAAAGAGTTCTTTCAGGTTTTGGATTAGCATTAACTGTGGAGACAAACTAATTCACTGGTATTTTGCCACTTCGGGACAGAAAAATGAATATTAAGAATTGCAGATACAATTTTGGTAACCCAAAACAAGGTTAAGTCTCATATTTATCCTACTGTTTGCTCTGCTTTGGTCTCTACTCTAACAGCTCCTGAGAGAATAACCTGGTGATCATTTGTGGTGGGTAGAGATTGTATAGTGGATTTTTCTGGGCTTTTTTACTGAAAACAGCTGCCTGCCAACTCGATGCAGACGAGCCCGCGCCAGGGACATTTCCTCCATGACGGTGAGACCAGCGATAATAGGTTCTTCATAGATCTAGCTTCTTCATTTTGCTCTCAAAGTGCAGCAGAGTGATGCCTGCAACTTAAGAATGTAGCCTATAAAATGTGTGTGTATAAATATATATATATATATACATACATACATATACACACGAATACCTACACACACACACAGAGTATTGTAATATGAAAAAAAATACAGAAATATTCACTCTTTTTTGTCAAATTTTGTCAGTTTTTTTTCCGATATCGTGCAGCCATAAACTGAACCATACAGTAAAGACCAAAAGCGTGACTGATGTTCGAAAAACACAATATATTTCTCATACTGTCTGAATATACCTGTATTCTCTCTCTGTCTGAAACGCTCTGTTTTAGCGCCTGTCTCTTTAAGCCCCCCTTTGAAAAAGCCCTGTCTGCGAAGATTGGCATGCAAGAAAAATATGGAGCACCTTTGCAAAGTTAGTTCTCAAGCCGTGGGTGGAGATACTCAGATGAGATATATTCTATGAGCCTGCATGTGACATAAGAAGGGGAGCCAAATCTGAATGGCGTATTGAATTGTCTTATTACAGTTTGTGGGGTGGTATGCACTCCAGATACCCAAAAGTATGTGCACAAGTACTGAAAAATTTAGTTTCCCCATGTGTCCCCATTAAAATGTGTGGCTCGCCACGACTAAATAAATGTACCGTATTTTATTTATTAATATATAACAATACTGACATTTACAAAGAACATGTATTTAATGTGGATTGTCTCAGCTGACTGATACCAAATCCGCTTAATGAGGTCAGTGTTTTCACAATTCGGGTATCCCTCCTACGAAGCTGCTCAGAGCTGCAAAGTTTGGTGATAATTCTCTGTGGTTTCATCACTGCAAGCATCCCCTTTCACTTTGCATATCGTTTGATTGTTTGTCAAAATAAAGCAGAGTGGAGCTTCATTTTATTCAGCAGTAAACATTCTGCAAAAAAACATTAAAGCAAGTAGGAAGAGTATAGAAAGTGTTAAAACTAAATTTAAACATAAACAGCTACGGTAATACTTGATGGCAACAAGACGCCATTGCTGCGTCTAGCCTGCCAGAAGAAGTCGATTCAAAACATATAACGTGCACATTTATAAATAATAGCTTATCAGTATATGTATGTAATATGTATAAAAGTGAGGTGTCTTTGTTCAAATAATATCTGATAATTTTCTGGTCAATAAAGATGCAAAATGAAGTTAAAGCGTATTCTGTTTCCTGCGTGTCATTTCAGAGGCTAATGAGTTGTCACCAGAGGACAGGCATCCGCAAGCTTCACCTAGAACACAATGTTCAACAAACTGACAGAAAGGAAATGAATGAGAGACGCAGAGAGGAAAGAGGCGTTATCAGATGCATTTTAGACATCATGTAACCCAACAGAACAGCTTTGCTTTAGAGAGGCTGCCATGACCTTTTCAGTATTCATCACCAGATTGCATCTCCAGCCCCTAAACCAATCAGGACTGCGGAATTTCCAGGTCAGCGTAACCACCTCAAAGTAAAGGTCAGTATGGAGCATCCATGGTCCACGATAACTTGGGAGATGGTGCATGGCGAAGAGGTTTATCTACCTGGCAAATTACTTATTACCCCACTGTGGCTTAAGTCCACTTTAGTCAGCTGCAAGAGTACTTAGGCTGGCTGCAGAAAAAATGATTTTTCATCAGAAAGAAGCGCTGGTTCAAAGGATGTCAACCTCAATTTAAATTGTGCTGATACACATTGTACAGTAAAAAAAGTTACAAGTGAATCCTTACCAAAAGCACTGGTTGCGTGATAACTAATTGATGTTAGGAGATGGGCTCCTCTATGTTTTCCACAAATACAGTTGATTCCTCCTCTGTTTTACAGCTACATTGCAACATATCACAGCATTATAGCCACCTGCTGCCAAAGCAGAGGAATTGACACTGAAAAACGAGGAAAACAAAAAAGTGGCCTTTGTAGAGCTTTAACAGGAACTGATATCAGAAGATGGATGTATTCCCAAGTGGCATCAAATTCATTCATCTTGGTGACATTGTCCTATTTTCCCACTGAATAAATATGAATAATGCTCTCCAAGCTAAAATGTAAAAAGACTAACAAATAGCATTGAGTGGTTATCCACTTAATAACTGCTAACCTGCCATATCAACACACAGCCTCGTGTACTGCTGGCTTAAGTAACATCCCTTCCATATGGAACAGCTCCACGAGGCTGTTGCTGGAAAACTGATTGTTTCTGAAGTAAGGGTTGTGCAATAAGGGATAAAAGAAAAAAAAGAAAAGAAAAAAGAAAAGGCGACTCTTTGGCTCAACCCCTTCAGCATGGCTCCATCGATTTCCAACAATAGTTGTCTATCTGGAGTCTCTAACTCCACCTCACAGAAATAGAGATCAAAGCTCTGATATCGGAGGGCAGATGGGGGAAAACACAGGCCGGTGAGTGTTGTTGAAATGCATCTACCACCACTTCAGCTTACTCCAGATATTAAACAGAGCCGTGCAGTTAATATGCCAGAAAAACAATAATTGCACATTATGCCAGATGCTTTTTGTTTTCTTGTTTTTTAACGAAAAATAAGCTTGCTAAAAAATGTTTTTATTTATTTATTTTTTTTGCTTTTATTATAGCTGACGATAGACAAGGAAAGGGGAGAGAGAGAAGACGACATGCATCAAAGCATACTTAGGATACTTCTTTTTTTTTTTTTTGCGGAGAAGAGTCTATCTAATTATTTCGAATCCTCAGTCGTTGATTAAAGCGGAATGAGTGGACATTCGAAATGGCTAAAAGATCCATAAAATGGAAAGGGAATCAACAACCTTAAGAGTCAGACGAACTTGTCAATGCCGAAGAGGAGACGGAGCTGGCAATTGAGTCGCCGCTTCAAACGCCACTTATAGCATTATAAAGACGTTACCAGCTCGCTCGTCAATCTGGGATGTACCATAAAAGAGCCAGAGGAACAGCAAAGGCAAGGTGGCTCTTTCATTGTTTGTATCTGCAGTGGGAAGTGGTACTTGGAAGATTCGGTTTGGCACATAGCGGAACATGGTCTGAACGGTTTGGGAACCTCTGTTCTAGACTGCCAAACTCTTTTTTTTCCCATGTTCTTTTTTCCTGACATTGGTCATCTATCCTGTGCTCAGGTAAACACTTTATTTAGCTCAACCCAGCTGATGGAAACACTCCTAGTTCACTTTATATATGTTGCCACATTTGGTACATTGGTTTTGAATTCCCTTGATTGTGGAACCCAACAATTATGCAAAAATGATCGCGGTCAGCTCTCATAAATCAGTCAGGCGATTCAGTAATTTTTTGCGAAAGGCCTAGTGCAGACGGTTATGAGTTTCTTTTACACACGGCCTCGAAGTTAGCGCTACACTTGTATCCTCTTGACTTCGATTTTGCTGCTACAGATCTGGAGTGAATTCCATCATGATAGCACAGAAGATTTGATAACTTGGAGGAGAGGTTCTGCCTTATCCACAGACAGTTTCTTAACGCATCTCTGCTGCCGCCTGGCACTAATGGTCAAGAGTGGCTACTAATACTCTACTGCTGGATATTTAATCACCCAATCAATCTTACCCGTGACAAAGGCTCCTTAGCTACACTTGGCAAGAACATCTCTGCCTGCAATCTCCACCACATTTCCCCCGTCAATGGAACGGGAGAATAGGTGGAGGACAAAAAAAAAGAGGGGAGGTGAGTCGGAGAGAGGGGAGAGGAGATGGGAAGAGAGGAGGGAGGACGGGGTGTTTAATCTACTGATTCAATTCCTGCCAATGCTTGTCACTCTCCCTCTCTGTGAGGGAGGGCAAATGGAGCATGCAGCCCAAAACACCCAGACCAAATCACATTTTCTCTCAACTTTTCAGTCTCTCTCGGTGTATGTCTTCTATCTCTACGTCTATCTCTCACTCCATCTCTCACTCTTTGTCTTTCTGCCTCTCTACGGCATTTTTTTTTCCAACACTCGCTCACTGACTCACTCCCACTCCCCACATCCTTCAGGCCGGTGAAAATGAAACCTTTAGACTCCAGCACTTATCTGAGGGAATTCGTAAAGCCGCAGACTTTGTGTTTGTTTGTCTAGATTGCTGTTTAGACACCCAGACCTCTAAAAACACACCTGAAGAAACGAGGCATCCAAATCCCCGAAGTAAACCTGCAGAAATAAGCACTCACTCGATCCATTTTGTACATTAATAATAAATGTAAAGGTGACGGAGTTCAAACGGTCGGACACATTTTTCTGAGAAAAGTCTAGTGGGACATTTTTTTGTTAATCATCAGTTAACAATAATGGCACCCTGAAGTAGAAGCACAATTTTAGAAGAAAAAAAAAACTTCTTTTGCTTTTTTTTCTTAGATTAAATTGGACATCAGTTAAAATCCAATCATATGCCCTGCCAGACACTCAGTGGAGACTCCAGGAAGCCACTGCTCTCATCCAAAAAATAGTCACAGTGGGGATTTTCAGACAAAAAAAAACAAAAAAGATAGCCTATAACGTGTTAATTAGTGAGCTTTAGAGATGCTGGTTGGTGGGTGGTGTTGCACGATTTACCGATACTAGAAAGGGATGGCAATTCCCTGCCCAGCAAAAGGGTATAACGGCCAAATTTATTAGTGCTTGTACTTTAAGTATGACCGTGTTTTAGTCAGAGACAGACTCATAAGCTGCGTCGTGTGCAACAGCAGGGCTTTGTGTGTGTGCTGCTCCTCCAGGCCTCCACTCGCTGCAGGCATAGCGGGAGTGTTTTTCTCTCATATGCTTGCTGTAAAGTCAAGTACTCTTGCCGTCCGTCAACGGCTACTCGACAAACTCACGGAGCGAAATACAGGACTGTAGCCGAGGAGATGCGCCCGGCCGCCTGTACTAATAACATGGAGGCTCCGTCGTCTGAACCAAGACGTAAAAAACTCTTTATTGCTCCCACATTTGTCAACAGCAGCGCATTACAGCCTCACTTTTTCCCGTTCTTACCTTTTACAATAAAAGAGCGACGTACACTGCATCACTGCTTATGGAGCGGGAGCTTAAATTCACTCGGACCATTTCGCTAAGAGGTAACTCAACGAAATAGTTCACAGCACTGCTCGCTCTCATCTCTGCAACATTTGGACCTTTTAAAAGCAGCAGTGCGCCATGAAGGTGGAGAGATGTTAACGAAAAGCAGATCTTAATTTAGGTTTTCTCCGGCCCTGGTTAGATATTAAAATGTATGAGCACATCGTAGTACAATGGTTTACTCCTGTTGTTTTAAGGCTTCTTTTCACATCCCCCACTGCTTTGCATTGACAGTGTCTAAATACATTTTTAATTAATAACAAAGTCATTTTAAGTCATCCATTATTCCATTACTTTTCCTGATTGTTTTAGGTTTTTGCCGTGGTGTCGTTTCAATAACTGTATTGAGATGTCAAAGTCATAACTTGGTGTTGTGATAATACTATTGCCAGGTGGATTGTGTTACCTATCAGAACCAGGCTTGTCGTTTCCCTGTTGCTGGCTCCAGCTTTATATTTAGCTTAAAAAATATATGAGAGGCATCGATTTTCTCATCTAACTCCCAGCAATAAAGCAAACAGACATGCACAAAATGTCAAACTATTCCGTTAACATGTGAATGTGGATATTATATGAACGCTCATCCTGACTGCTGCATCACATTCTGTGTATTTGAAATAAATGCTTGGAATAATAATAGGCGCAAACATAAAAGCACTGAGCATACTGAATACATTTGTGAAGTACTGCTCATGATGATGAAATACTGATAAAAAAAAAACACTCCTGTGTCGATAGGATGCAATGGGACATTTATGATACATTGCCACTGATTTGACGTATAAATAGGCCTTGAAGGATGTGAAATGATAGCCTTTTATTATGCTTCTGTATAATTTTCCTCTCTCCTTTCTCCGTCTAATCGTTCACTGATCCCCACATTGTTTTAACTGTGGTTCTGCACCTTGCACAGGGGGAAAGGTGCAATATGGCAGGATCACTCCCAGAAGACACATACAGTAGGATGAATGATACTGTAATATTTTTATTAGTTCTTTTGTTTAATAGCATTATTCATAAACTGCAGCTCGCCGAGCGTCTGGCTTCGATTCAAAGTTTTCATTGTAGTTTATGGTCTACATCGAGATTCAATACAGTGGATTTTAATGGAACATGAAAGGTCGAAATCAGAGACAAAGCATAAATCTAAAAGCATACATACAGTACGCAATTAGTAAAAATGTGTCTCACGGTATCAGCTTTACGTTGCAGTGCTGGGGATGAAGCAGCTTTATTCGTCCTCTTGCCAGCTTACTGATTTGACACATTAGCATACATGCCTTATGTTCCGTCTTTATTTTTGTCCTCTTTTCATCTGTGCAGAGCCTAAGGCTGAGAGTGCCACTGTGCCGCAATAATCCTTGTCACCCTCACATGGGGCCCCTGGCTAGCCACGCCAGCTCTCTCTTCAGTCCTCTCATTTACACCCGGCATAATTAAGAGCGTCGACCCTAAAAAAAAACTGGTGAGTCTTGTAGGAACAACTCCCAGAGGATTTCACACTAAAGCTGCCAAAGCAGCTGAGGGAGTGCAGTCAGAAATAACAGGGCAAGACTTCCTGTTCAGTGCTATTACAGCATGCAAGCCAAAGACATATAAAACATACTATTCCTATTACAGCTGCTGGTCTGCATACCCCTACTCCGCATTGGTGGAGTTTGCGCTGAAGAATGTTATCGAAGGAAAAGTGTTTCTGAGTGTTCTGATTGTCTCTGGAATTTCTCTTTACTGACTATACTATGTATAGTGCAATATACTTGAATTGTGTTTTCCTCTCCTGCCATCTGAACCCATAAACAAGAAGCAGTGCAAACATAGTGTCCATTTATTATTATACGTACGTCTTTGTTTGGCAGTTGGTGAGTAGGTGGCAGTTGAGGTAATGTGCTCAACAGGAGCAGGTACTACGTAAGCTACTTTGAAAACTTTCCTAAAAAGTAACACACTACCAATCAAAACCACTCTGGACATTGCATTTTATAGAATATAACATGTCCCAAACAATAGATATTTATAAGACATTTTATTGTTTGGATTTAGATAAACTTACAAATGCTTTTTGCTGATCTGGGCTTTTGAATCAAAAAGGGCCAAGACAATAATATAATATTGGACAAATAATCACGGCGGTAGTCTCGTGGTCTAGTAGTGAGTTTCAAATAGAACACAGCTTGTGAGTTCAATACCAGGCTGTCACCATTGTTGCCACCATTGTGCTCCTGGGCAAGACACTTAAGCCCGAGTTGCACCAGGGGACTGTCCCTGTAGTTGGATCACTGTGAGTCGCTCTGGATAAGAGCGTCCGCTAAATGACCTGTAATGTAACTACATACAGTGCACACTACTTCCTGCAGAAGTAGTACAAAAATGTCAGACGTCGTCCTATTTGCTACCGAACATAAACGTAGGTCATTTTACGCCGTTTTAACAAATACAAATCGCTGTTGTTTTCTGCCGAGTATAGTCTCTACAGTACACCAGGTGGAACAAAAAAGGATTTTGGTAAAAAGACTTTTCCTTTGAAGTTTCTGCTTCGTGGGTAATAGTCATCAGCCATCTCTTTTATTGAGTCCGTTACTACTTTGATCCCATCCGAGCAAATTGTCCGTGTCACTTGGACAAATACATTAAGGACAATTAGATGTCGGCAGCAAGTTTCTTTATTCAAGTCTGAAGTGAACCTCCTACAATGCATCCTACAATCCACAGGATAATCAACAAGGCCTGTATTACACACCGACAGCCTGTGACCTCGCTTATTATTTCTTCAGCAAGAGAACCGATACTAACAGTAAGATTACCGACCACACATGTTTAATGTATACACTGAGCGGCTGGCGGGCGGCCTATACAACGTGCCGAATAACAACACATTCACATCCAGTACACAGGCTGGAGATATCCCCCCGCGTCGGAGATTAAAGAGGTGACCCTTATTTCCCATAGGAGCACTTACATCCTGTCTCACTCCACCCCCCCCCAAATCCCCACTGAATACATGATCATTGCTGAGACGGCGACCTGGAGGATTGGTTGTAAACATCCCAGAGAGAGGAAGAGACACGGGCTCCTCAACAGTCCTCTATCAACTTGATGGGAGGGGTTATTTCTTAAGCAGGCAGCCAATATCCATGAGATCTGTCAAGGACGGGCAGAGGATGGCGGAGGTAAGGCAGGAAGCAGCCCTAGACACTGATGTCCTTGGTGGATGCATATGAGCATAAATGCACACACAAACACGCATACCCATCTTGAAGCTCTTGCACAATTCAACAATAAGGAAGGATTAAAGACCTTCATCCTGGAAACCCCATGTCATTACATCAGGGGGATTTTACTTTGGATTGTAAATGGATGATCATATTCAAATCACAGCATAAGAACGACTGAAATGCAGCCAATTACTGACACTGTCGACATTACACTCCACCTCGATCTGTGCACGTATACCTGGGAGCAGGAATGAGTAATATGAGTCATTGTATTGTTTCCCACAGAATTTGATTCTATTTGTGGTGGTAGCTGACGGGGCGAGACGGGAGGGGGGGGTGTGTGCGCGTGTGCTTGCTGAAGGAGGCACGCCCACGCTTTCTTGAATTAATTATTAAATAAAGAGCTTATAGTTGCTCCACTGCAAATTTTTAAATTGTCACGTACTTGTGACAATATACAGTATACAGCTCCATTGTAGACCCCTCATACATCTCTCTCCTCATTAGCTACAGCGTTTCCTTCCTGACCCTCTCTTGCTGCTTCAGCTGCCACAGCAGCACTGGTTGAAGATTGGAAATATTCTAAACATATTAATTGGATAGCTAATCACACTGGTTGGACTGTTCAGCTTTTGTTTTCTCATATTTCTAGGCACTAGGGGTGTAATACAATATGTGATATTGTCAAATATCGTATCGTTTTCCAAAGAATCGATGCGATATTTGACGATATATCACAAAGTCTACCTCGATAAGATACCGATTCGATTAAGATGCCTGCAATCGTTACGAAATGAATTCATATGCCCATTTAACAGTTATATTTATATCAACTCACTGGTTGCTGGTCACAGCTGGTGAGCAGCTTGTTACTCAAATGAGAAGAGAGCTGGTCCACCTTAAAAAGGTCAGCCCACCTTAAATGAGCCCGGGCCGTTGTTGTTGCCGTCTTCGTGGCTAATCGTCTTTACTTTAAATCAGCAGGTGGCAAGTGAGACACGGGCGCTTGGCATTTATTCACAGACAAACAAAAATACTGTACACATACCGCACTGCTACACACTGGGCTGAGCAAATCGATGCACTGCGCGCAGCTCTACTATGCAATAAGATTGTATCCATTTTAAATAGTCAGTCAATTAGTCAATATTGATATTGTGGTGGGCCACCACTAATAAATAAATAAAAATCAATCAATGTGTCTCTGCATTGCACTCCCACACAGCTGTCTTCTGGGGTTTTTCTTATGCAGCAGACGCATCTGCTTGTCACTTTTTATTGATGTCACTTTGCATCGCTGTCTTCCTCAAATTAATGGATAATTGTAATTATAGATCATATACAGGACAAATAAATGTTTCTATAATGGTTGAGATAAAAGTGGTCTTTTTCAAAGTATTGCTTCATGGTAGTTTCTGATTAATTGTTTTCTACGGTTTGGGTTAGGGTCTTTTGTGTAGTATAAGTAGGGTCGGGAACCGAAACTCGGTTTCCGAGTAAGAACCGAATCCAAAAGGCCAGGTACCGGGTACCCAAAAGAAAAAAAGAAAGAGAATTTTGTTTCCGCTCATTGGTTCCTAAACACGCACCTTGGCGCCCTCTCTGGACTTGGTGGAGCTTCGCAAAGAGATACATTTTGTTTTTGTTTCGTCTCGGCACTCTGGGAAAATTAGTAAGAGTTGTGAGCGCCATGAACCGCGTGTTCTGTTCGCAAGGTCTGGAAAATTATTTGAAAGACATTTTTTTGTGACAGCGATCGTTGTATTTACTGCCCGTATGTTGGACCCTTTGTTTGTCACTTGGGCAGGTTTCAGTGTAACAGTAGGGGAGACTGCACCAATCAGAACTAACGTGTGAATGAAAAAGTAATGAACAAACAAACGATACTCAACCCTAAGTATAAGCAGACACGGGATAACAGTTAATGTAGCCTCATTTAAATCCTGGCTATAATCCCAGGTATGTTTGCTAGCTAATATTTGCTTGGAAACAAATATTTATTTAAATTTACATAATTAATTTACATAAACATTGCTGATAAGGATCCTTTAAATGTTGTTATTTACAGTAACGGTTGAAAAATAAATATATCAGATCTCTCCAGAGGACAATCTATGAAGCCAATATTGGCTAAAACATCAGTCAGGTTCTTTTTCTGTCTTCAGTAAAAAAATGTATATTATAAATCACAGCATCTTGTTTGTTTTTTTTGCCACATTCTGTAAGAGTAATAATGGCTTTTCAGCACCAGGCGAGCTCGCAGTTTGTCCTGACACATTAACAATGGCCTTGGTGGGAAGAAGTCTTCTTCTATTCCACATTGTCAATTATTTTCCTATATCAGGTCATCTCGTCATGTGGTACTGCTTATTTAATAAGCAAATTGTCTTAATTGGTGAGCAGTTTTGAAGTAAAGTGGGTATAGTGGAAATTATTGTAATGGTTGTGGACCACATAGCATTTTCTTTTTCCAATGATGACTGTATTTATAAAAGGGCATGGAGAGAAAAGATGAAGAGAGCTCATGTGGCCACCTTTCATGTCAACACCACACGAAGAAGATTCCCCCCCCCCCCCCGCTGTGACAGCAGAGGCCACTCACACACTTTGGTCTTTGTGCCTAAACAGCAATTGTGTACAAGATACGACTAACAACATCTCCTGGCTGATTTCATTTTGCTCCAAAGGCTGAACCCTCTGCTGCCCCACTGGAGACTGTAATTACCTGCACCACTTCAGACAAAGTTTTGAACATTTCTCCCAGGGAAATGATCTGACGTCAGCGAGACACTCTGAACAGAGGATTTCCTGATCCTGCAAGCACTTGCTTCACCAGGAGGAGATCCCGCAGCATGTGCTGCTTCTGCACCTCACAGAGAGGAGAGCCGCTCCAAAGCCTCCGGTCCATAGCTCTTTAGCGCGCTGTGAGTTACTTGAAGTTACAGCAGATCGCCCTCAGTGTTATAATCTGTCAAAAAATGACAAACGGCCTTCAAATTTTACCATCATTGTTAAAAAATTTAAAAAATCAGTCAATGGTAACACAAACACCCATATGTGGGAAAATTAACAACATAATTTTTTCCTCAAATATGCACGTTTAAGTGTAAGTATGATGTTCATATCATGTTGTTCTTGATTATCATTTCCATAATGTGTTTAATGTGCCTGCAAACCCATCAGCTTGTACCACAGTCTTTATTAAAAGTGACAGTGATGCCATGCAGCCAGAGGGTTTTATCTTAGCGTGAATGTACATGATTCAGTCATTTCAGAAATGGAAGCTGATGTTTTATGTAGCCAGACTTGTAGGACGGAGAGCGTTGTTGGGTCATCATTCTTTTTTGGCCCCGGTGCCCCTTGGCCCAGGAGTGGTTGGTTTATTATCAGGGCCAAAGGGGGATGTCAGGGGCCAGTTGAGCTGGAGTCCCAGCTTCACGGCTTGTTGCTCCCACCTCTGCGACACACAGTACAGGGTGCATGGCTTCGAGCAAGGACACCAGTGAGAGCTGTGTATGTGTAGGTGTGTGCTTGTCGTTTGTGTGTAATTAACAAAGAGCACCATTGCAAAGGCAGGGCAGTGTGTGCATGCAGTGCATGTGTCCTCTCTAATTAATCTCTATGTAGCATAATTAACAAAATACCCCAAAGGTGGATTGCGTCACTGACTAAAATCTAAAAATGTGCCATGTTCCTCGAAAACGACCACCGCAGTATCTTTTTGTCTCGTTTACCTTTTTACGAGTCTTGGATTCATCCACCTAACACGCATTTTGTGATTGCAAACAGTAGCAAGCCGAGGACAATTTGAAATGCATTCATCTGAAGTATGGTCGCATTTCTCCAGATGTATAATTCATGGCATACACCTGTTTTCTCGACAGTTGCCCCCCCCCCCCCTCTCCACACTCGCTCTTTGTTTTGTATTCTACCATGTTCCTTCCCCATGCTATAATTATTCATTACAAGGGCCTTCAATCCAGTGTGACAGAGCTCCATTATGATGAAGTGGGCTTTGTTTGAGCTCACACAGCTGGACAATCTGAATGTGAAGTAAACGCACCTCTGCAGGTGTAATTCTGCTGCACTCAGCGCCATTTCATATAAATGTGTCATTTTGCGGCCTGATTCATTCAAAATGACGCCGGGATCAAATGTAGATCTCCACTGTCTAATGTCTCATTCGTAATAGGAAACAAAACTGTGAGGCGATGTCAGAACACATCTGCAGAGATAGTGTTGCTAAATGGATACCATATCTTTGATGCCACAGTCGGTGTTTTTATGACGCAAATACATTTTGACTCAATAAACTCAAAACAGACTTTGAAATTTGACACTTGTTATGGCAACAAACACAAGCCGTGTCTGCAGCGATATATTTTGGCAAAAACTGTGACGTGTGTTGAACATACTGAATATAACGTTAAACAGCACAGAATGGGATTTTGCTGCAGGGGGTGGTTTGAGACGTTTTTCTGCAGTGACAACTTGTAAATTGTAGTAAATTGTAACCGACACGAACTGAACTGACCACAGCCGCTGTTCTCTAGAAGGAGAAACCTTGCAAACCTTGCCTCCACCTTTAAAGCCTATAAGGGTCTGATAGTGAAGGTTTTTATTTTTATTTTTTTTTACAAAAAAGTGTCAATGTCATTTCAATGTCATGTCATTTCAATGCATACTATCCAAACCTTAACCAACTGGGGCCCCCACAAAGCCCAGAGGTGTACCTGTTGTCATATCTCAGGTGCTTTATTCTATTCATTTAGATTCCTGATGAATTCATGTCTTTGTCAATCAATTTGTTCCTCATGACTTCATATCATTGTTTTCCAATGTATTGGGGGTCAAAAGCACCCAATACTGCGGTTTTAATAGACGGAACTATTTATTAAGTTCATGTTTGCCATGGGTCCTAATTCAAAGTATCACACAGTGTCAGGTGGGTGGGGGTGCTGCGTCAGTCATTTTGAAGGAGACAGATTTCCTCATGTGCTCCGTCTATTTTTGTGACACACAATATGCAAATTAACTTTTTTATTTAAATGTGTTTTATTTTTAGTTTCCTAAAAATAATAATCAGATTTTTTTTCAGATGTCATTAATTACATAACTAGTAATGTTTTGAAAAAAAACAAGTTAACAGTTTGCTATGATGTAGTTTATTCATGCGTTCATATTTGGTGGTACGTTAAATATGTTGGTAGGATGAGGGTTAAAATGACAAAGTTGTTAAACAGGGTCTGCTAACAGAATGGTGGGAACACGGTGAATCAATATTTATCATAGTTTATCATATTGATTTAGTCATCATTACCACACAATTTAACTGGGTTAGGGTCCTTTCATGACTTGTTTAGGACTTAAATATCAAACTTTAAGACTTGGCTCAGGACTTCATTCCAAAATCAATGACTTTTTTCCACCTTTTCTTGTGTTGTAACCGATTACCACACATCTATAGAAAATATTTCACAACCCTGAGACAAGCCAAACTATTAAAGCACTGAACATGGGTCCTAAGAGCAAATAAACCACTTTCATTGTTGTTTATTGTTATTCATTAATAGTTAACTTCGTGGAGGTATTGGATTCCAGTAGGGCGCTGCAAGACATTTCTTATCAAGTTGATGCACTGTATCTCCTCAATGATGAAAATAAACCATCAATTTGATTGACGATGGAATTAGTCATCCTGTAGGCAATTACAACAGCTGACACTCTGGAGAGCCGTTTACCAACTCTTACATTAAAAGGCTACAACAGAGAAGAAGAAAAGTGAAGGAGCTGATTACACAAAATACCACAAAAGACACACCGCAGCAGAATTCCGCGCCATAAAAGTGCCTTGTTTTCCTCACTGAGCAGCAGCAACCTTCCGCATTCTCCTTAAGAGTCACCAAATGTGTCGAACGAGAGCTTTATTCGGCATCACCACCACCCCCTGGTAAGTGAATGTGAGAGGTAATGAGTGGAGAGGGCAGGGTTCAGGGCATGAAGGAGAGTTGATCTGTGTTCCCCACAGGCAGCCAGCCCCCTGGACCCCTCTCTGGGGGTCACACAGATCAGAGGCAGCCTGCTGCTGCAGCTGCTGCATCGTAAACCAGGGCTCTGGCTCCTCCATTAGGAGAATAGCAACGAAGGTAGAGAAGGGATAATATTCTGAAGGCTTAATATAAAGGTTTATTAACAGCATCGGTTCATCAGTACCGTATTTTCCGCACTATAGGGCGCACTGGATTATAAGGCGCACTGTCAATGAATAGTCTATTTTCGATCTTTTTTCATATATAAGGCGCACCGGACTATAAGGCGCATTAAGCGAAACAAAACAGTCAGATAAGTCAAACTTTATTAAACGTGTTCACAAAAACTCTCAACATTGTTCAAACGTTAATGAGCGTATTCACAATAACTCCCAACCTTGTTCAGTTGTAACACATAAAAAAAACAGTCTGATACCGCTAAATCAAACGTTAGCGTATTCACAATAACTCCCAACCTTGTTCAGTTGTAACACGTAAAATACAACACAATACACTCACTTGCAGCTGCTCTATTCCCATGTTCTACTGCGTGACTGATAGCCTTGAGTTTGAAGTCCGCGTCGTAAACGCGTCTCTTGACAGGCGCCATTTTGGGGTCCTTATACACACACACACACGCTGTAATATTATGGTGAAGCACAGTATGTATCACTCCGCGACGCTCCTGACCACGGTAGCCGTAATGCTGCAAGCGGTGCAGCTTTGTAGTTTACCAAAGTCGTACTAAAACATTTTGACAGAGCGCCGTGAGCGCCGTGTACCACACAAAATCGCTTCGAGGTCAGTACGCACAACCAGAATTAATCCATATATAAGGCGCTCCGGATTATAAGGCGCACTGTCGTTTTTTGAGAAAATTAAAGGCTTTTAAGTGCGCCTTATAGTCCGGAAAATACGGTACCTTGAATTTCTCATCTGGGTAGTTTGCTTGGGAGGAAATGGCAGGGGTGGGCAAAGAAGGCTGAAATCATACCAGCTGTGTAGGCATAATGTTACACTAAATGGGTCAAATGAGACAGCGCTGATTACTGGAAGAAACTGAATCGAGTGTGGGTGGTTTGCCCCTAACCCACTGTGGGGCAATCTGAGAGTGTATTTATGTAAGCCGGTGCCTCCGTCCCAGTCACGAGAAGTCTAAATACTTTACTTAAAAGGGCCATAGGGGATTTCTGTTGTACACTAGATACTTAGGCAGGCACATTAGATACTTCAGATTTGCATCACATACAGTTCAGTACATTCCCCGCTATGATATGCCCCTCTTTGTGCACCTTTATGGATTTTATTTTTTTGAAGCTCTTCTTGGTGTAATTTACAGGGAGTCAATTTACAGACCTGCAGTGTATGCTCCATCCTCGCAGTAACCCGTCATCAAAACAGCAAGGTTAGATGTTGTGTTGTGTTGCCCCGTGACTACCAACTACCTGATTTTATCCCGAGCTTGTCCTCACGCTCTCCGCTTCCTTGCCGTTTGTATTTTCATTTTCCGTCCCCTGCAGCATGCCCAGCCCTCTCTCTTTCTCTCTCTCCGTCAGGGAAGACTTGTTTCTTTTTGACTTTGACCTCATGAGCCAATGAACCTCACCGAGCATCACATTCAGTTACTATAAGAAAACATAATCTTCTTTGGGTGAGAGACTATTTAATCTATGTGTTCTGTCAGGTCCTTTTTCAATAAATAATTGGTGCTTCACACACATGTACCCCTGATTAAAAAAAAATGAAATAGAATGTATCGGCATTCTGCTGTGAGATAAAAGAAAATTGATTAAAAAGGGATGGCTGAAATTAAAACAGAAAGGGAGGGACCCTCTGGGACATGGTTAGCATATAAATGGTATAGGGAGAGAAGGGGGAAACTCCGGCAAAAGTTATTGGTCCAATTATTTAACTCCAATCCTTGGGAGTTTAGTGGTTTCTTTTTATTGAAGCAATCACACCTTTTATTACTGACACCAACAAGTCTGTCACATCCTAAACAAGACCGCTCCAGTTATTAAAAGCTGGGTAACATATTACCTTTATGTTCTTCAATGAAATAATGATCTGCCTGCTGCAGGACAGAGAAAAGCACTGTGGGGTTGAATCAGACCACATGACACGCCTTGCTTGAATCCCAAAGCTAATACTGAGCATTTCGACACACTTAAAGGTCCACTGCCAACTTACGTTAACTATGATTTAGCCTCTTGTGTGTGATGTACTACATAATGTATGCTGCTTGTGCGAGTCCTTATCTTTATTTGAAGACCAATGGTGACAAAAAAAAAATAAACAGGTAGGGATGAGAAATTATTTTAATCAATCCGATTCTTTATTGATTCCTGATAAATTGTTGGCTGGAAAAATAGTACACGCAGGCATGATGCAAGAATAACTTTTTTTTGCCACCATCCTGGAAAAAAAAAGAAAAGAAAAAAAAAATATATATATATATTTTTTTTAAATCAGTCCAGAAGTCACTGTAAACCGTCAAAAATTCAAAATGTCATTCTTTTACTTTGATATTGTCATCTATTATGGTTATTTACAGAAAAATACAGAATTCAAATGATTAGTAAATAATTGATTGTATTTAAATATAAATTTGCTTTGATAAAAAAACTATTCTTGGCATTAGTAAATTTGATTATGTATTATAAACTGCTGAGAGCTAGTGTTAGGAAGTTTAACATGTCATTGTTCCCTCTCTAATACCTACTTTATATTGCTGTGAAAACATCTCCTTTAAACAACTGTATTCAAGTTTCTCGCCGAAAAAACAACATTTTCAAGATTGCATTTGAACACATCATGATAACGTTGTAATTTACCTTCTCCCAATATTCCTTTTTACAGAATAGAACTTGAACACATCATTGTGTAACTCAATGGTACCTCTGTGTTGGCTCCGTGCTGCTATGCTGCTAACAGCTAACATTAACTAGATCTCTTCCTGACAATTTCAATGCAGATTTCAGATCTCAGGGGAAAAATAGGATGAGTCGCCTCAGGTTTATTAGCACCACCCTTTTGAGTATTTTTTATTGCTCCAAACAAACTGAAACATGATACAGTGGGGTTAGGCCTTACGTCATTGTGCAAGCGCAACTTTCGGAAAGCATTGATAAGAGGAAGGTATAGTCACGGAGGCAGGTGAGTCTAAGGAATCGGACAACTAGGAACTGGTTCTCGATTCTCATCCTGGCAAACAGGATGAAGCTGTTCAAACACCCCTGAATCCCTATTGTAAATTTAAGTCTTTGACCATCTGTTTTATTCAGAACTTTTATTTTAATACAGTGAAACACTTTCATCTGTACTGTCATCTTTCTCATCTCATGGCTCAAAGCAGCCCTCTCAGCTCACTCTTGATATAGTACATCATAGCACTTCCCCAGTTTTCTCACCTTACCCAGAGCACACTGTGAAAGCCTGCACATTACACCGGGGTGTGATGATGGCCCACTCAGTCACACAAGGGCATCTCAGACACCAGTGGTTTAGCATGCATAAAGTAGATACACTCTACATCAGTGCACAGGAAAAAGAAAAGAAAAAAACATTGCACACCCTTTAGTGTTCTCACTCTCAGAGGCAATATGGTGCTTAGAAAATACGGGCTACACCCTTTGAAAATAGACGAATAAACGTTCATAAGTGTGTACTACTCATAAAGTAAATAAGAACTAATATATTTTGCAGGTGTAATTCACACAACACAATCAGGCTTCTTTCGGATTGTGCCGGCACCCACCATAAGGACGTGTCCATTGCTTTTCATTCACTTGGACGCACCGAACATTTTCACCCACACTCGGAGCAATTTGGGGTTTAGTTTCTTGCTCCAGGACACCTGGAATAGTAGACAGGACCACCAACCCTGCAATTAATAGATGACCCACTCTACCACTTTAACTACATCCGCCCCTTGTTCAGTTCCGGATGGAAAATCAGCCCGTGTAGCTTATTTAAAAGCAGCACGCTACATCTGAGGGTATACAGTATACATGCGTGCCTTTTGCAGTTGACACCAGTGAGCAAAAATGTCGGGAGGCAAAAGGAAACAAAGCTAAACAACAAGCAGACAAGCATATTTGAACGTAATGGTGAATATTTGTATCAGTTATAGTTGTATGGGTAGTACGCTGCATGTCATTTCAAGGTTGCTTATCAAAGTGAGTGACAAGTTTTGGGGCAGGAAGTTGCCTAAATGATGGGCAGGAGGCCGGAACTAATAAATGCAAGAACGATGTACTTCAAGAGTATAATTAATGAGTATCTTGCTAAATACGTCGTTTAAAACAAAAAGAAGAAGCGACATACAGTAATGTAACAGTTACAGCAGTGAAAGAATGAGTCACTTCTACCACGAAAGGCTTTCTATCGCTCCTAGGGATGTGCAGAGAGCCCAATATTTGTATTTGTGTAACTCGTTTCACAAAAACGAAACTTGACTGAGACGGTTGTAAAAAGCAGTCTTCTGAAATCCTGCTAGTAAAATAAAATGACACAAATGTGTTGCAGCAAGGGAATTAAGTCTCAGTGGACCTCCCCTCTACGCCCCTGTCCCTCATAGCGACCGGGCAGATGGAAAAAAAACAACTTGTAAAATGCCATCTCAAGCTTTAATGGTCACAGTACTACAACGTGAAAATGGCCAAAGCAGGGTTTAAGTGAAATTCACATGTTAAGATATTACATCGTTGGCATAAGAACACACAGTAAGTTGTGGCCTTAGCAAGTGCGTGGATGAGAGAGAGAGAGAGAGAGAGAGAGAGAGAGAGAGAGCGTGGGTGGATCAGCTGTTATCGATCGATGCAGAGAGGAAATCAAGAGGTAAAGTTGTCTCGTGTTATTAAACAAATTTTCTTCATTTTTTTTTTATATTGCTAAGAAATAAATATCCGTGAAAACCCACTATTTGTATCTTGCCGAATACCAGATTCGGCTCTACCCCCAAATGATACTACAACCACCTGTCTCCCCCTATTACCATTCCCACTGATGCTGCATCTACTGCAGACCTCTACACTTTGACACCTTTGTGAGCTCTCGTAGAGCCTCTCGTAGAGCCTCTCATAGAGCCTCTAGTAGAGCCTGTCGTAGAGCCTCTAGTAGAGCCTCTCGTAGAGCCTCTCGCAGAGCCTCTCAATGCAGAGCACAGACAACTCACACAGTATATTTCCCAAAAAGCTGGAACAGCCTAACACTTTGGGAAATAGACTTGTTTACCATCTTACCCAGAGTCAGACCAGAAGATCAATATCAACATCATCCATGTTTAGCCTGGCTTAGCACAAAGACGCAGGGGAGAAATATGGTCATATTTTTACAGTAACCTACATAGTGTTTTTTTTTTTTTTTTTTTACAAACTAGTGTGTTACTAAATGTAAACAGGAAAACATTGGATTGTACAGCTGTTCAAGCATGAAAAATAGTACAATGGTGTCTTTTCCCACACCAAGAACCTGATGACCTGAAACCTCCACAATCGAAAGGAAAAATTCAAAAAATTCAAAAAATCATAAAGCTGCACCTGAAAATGTTATACTCCTTTCAACTAACTTGGAAAAAAAACTAAAAATCAATGAACCATGAACCTAAATACAAGCATATATTCATACAGCTGTTTCAGTAATATGTAATATGTATGTTGGCGACACAGAAGACATACAGTACTAACCAACGTGTATTTCTACGCAGATACGGAGCAGCTTCTTCACCATGTTGATGGTTTCATCAGTGCAGAGAATAAAAGGGCAAACTGATGTCTTTCATTAATTCCTCTCTGATGCACACTCCAGAACTCACTTGCAGAAAGATGGTTTTGTGCATTTCGAATGATGTTTTTTTCCATCCCTGCAACAACAGCTGCTATCTGGAGTTCACAGCCTTTTCAGGATCGTGTGTGGTCCGGCCTTTGTGGCGGCTGCATCTTCTAGCTTTTTGATGATGTGCAGCAGGACTGATGCTTTTTTTGTGGACGATGGTCCATGCATCATTAAGATGTTGCAGACTCTTTGTGCTGCAATGTGTGCAACAGGCAGGGAACTCTCCCTAAAGGATGCACCATGAGGCTTTTAAATCAGACTTGATCTTCAATTCTTTTTCTGCATTTTTGGTGTTTGAGCCTCTTTTGTTTGATGAGTATGTATGTCTGTGTCATCCAGGTTTCATTAGATGTGAAAAAGTTACAATAGAGTACTCCACCCAATCAGATGCCTTGAACTTTGTAACTTTTTGTGTCTATAAAATCGTTTATCCAAGTTAATCTTTTTAAAATACTGCTATTTGATTATTAAAATTGTAGGAATACATTCAAAGGCAATTTGATGAATACAATCTAATTTACCGAGAGAACTGATTATTAAAAACACAAAATTATTATTGGAGCAAATGTACGGTCAGCAAGAGGTTATAAAATAAAATGCGCAATTGTTGTTTTGCGAGCGGCTATGGAAGGTCGTCATGGATTCCCGCCATTTCCGGGGGCCGTGGACTTCTGCTCGCAGCGCTCTCGCCCTCTGCGGGGAGGAACATGGCTCCTGGCGCGACAGTTAACCGGGGAGAACTGTCCTCAGTGCGTCAGGGGTCTGCGTCGATGTCTTTAAACACATCGCAATAATAAATCGCACAAGGTCAAATATTGCAATGTCAGTTTTTTCCAATATCGTGGAGCTCTAATTATTTATTATTTTTTTCTCACTTCCACCTTGAAGTCAGGTTGGAGGACAGCCACTGCAACGCCCTTTACCAACACTTTAAAGCTGCAGAGTGTTATACGGGACACACAAAGGACAAACATCACAGCTGCTGTCCCAACTTGTCAGCACTGCACCGGGTACTGTATTATTAAGAGCAAGGGGCACAGAGACAGCGACAGGAATATTAGGCCATACAGGGTGCTGCGCACGCATGTACAGTAGAACTCACTGTCCCTCTATTGAAGCTGAGTGTTTGTCCTTGAGTGATCGAAGAGCTGCCTGACATGCAAAGCTGGATGGACAAAAGATCAGGAGTAATTTTAACACTAGAGTTATGCAAATAACCGGCAAGTCATGATTATTTTTATTATTGAAAAATTCCCAACAGTGTTGGCGCCCCACAATAGATTGACCACCCCACCCTTACGGATCCTTTTAAAGACGTAAGTTGTTTCACTTCAGGTTCTTTCTTTTTTTAAAGTTATTAATCCAGAAAAAAAAATAAAAAATTCTAAACGTATTAAAAATGCTCCCATTATAATTTCACAGGGTCAAAAGTGAGTTTGTTGGTCCAAAAAGAAATGGCAAAGAAACGCAGCATTTGAGAAGCTGGAACCAGAGAACATTTGTAACTTGGCTGATAATTCTTCTGTACTCATCACTTCAGCTCCAGATACCAGAGGAAAGAAAACTATTTTAAAAAAGAAATAGTCTCTCCGCTTAACTATAATTCAGTGGCCTCATTTTAAGTGACTGGGCATGGGGCAGTGTCAAGGCAAACAACAGCAGCAAAATCAACAACAACAACAACCACCACCAACACCACCACCACCACTGGCTGATGAATGACTGCTGAGATGGAGAAGGGGATCGAAGAGATTGATCCGCGCCCTGCTATCTCATCCCTGTTTTTACCCTCTGTCAAACAGGTGCCAAGGGGAGATGGATTCTGCCTGCTGAAGGAGTGGATTAATGGCGGTAGGAGAGAGGGGTCCGGCTGCGCCCTGGACCCAGCAGAGTGGTGCTCTCCTCTGGGCCGAATGGAGGTGGCAGAGGTGTTATTGACAAGGCTCCAGGAGAAGAGGAGTTGCCAATGCCTCAGGTAGCGGAGAGAGGATTGAGAGAGGAGAAACTCTTACTCGCACGCCAACAAACGCATGCGCGCACTCACACTCTAAAGCAGGTGTGCACACGCATTAACACACAAACATCCTCTCCGAGCACCTCCAGCGGGCATAATGATGGATGGTTAGAGGGTTCAGCCTCTCGTTCACCTTTGTTCAGACTTCTTGCTCTGTGAATTGAGTGGCCATGGTAATGAATATGCTTGTATGCGTAGATGATGTTCACAAGCTCAACACAGAGCATATAAATTGCCAATTGCGCCGAGTTAATGACACAAACATAACCCTTTGTTCAATTTCCATTGACTTATTGTGCGCTAAATTAATTGTCTGGCTTCCAATCACAATGGATATTTTTAGTGCACAGAGATGTGTTTTGTAAAACACAGATTACATTACTCTAAATGAAGGAAGAGAAAACATGTCTAAATTGCTCCTGATATCACATCAGCGCTAATGGCAAAACAAATGGTGCGAGCTCGTTCATCTTTGCCAACAATAACTCAATTAAGCGTAAAACGATACATTTAACGTTACGGTGGTCGCACTCGATCGGTATTTGTGCTCAACTTTGAAGGTCACAATTCAGGAGCTCTACTTGTGTGGAAAAGTGTTATGGATTCACTTGCTGGCTAGGAGGCCTCGAGTGTTGTGAGGAGGGAGAGCGCAGAAGCTCAGTATGCTACAGGCATCCATCTCTCCCTCTCGCGCTCTCGGCACAGCTCTCCCGTGAAACATCACTGACAATCTCTCAATGCAGCAGAAGTGCTAATGCTGGTTTTTATAAAAGATGCTCAGCAAGACAACAGGGTGTGCCCTGTCTCAGATTAATGAGTACTCAAATGCAAGCAGACAGCAGTGGAATTAACAACCTCATCTCCCTGCTTCTCTTCCTCCTTCCCCTCTCCCTGCTTTGTTTTCTCAAGACTCTGGCGACTAATTAAAGAAACTGCATCATGAAATGTGTGCCGCCTTCTTATCACTCCTTAGTCTTTCATCACTGAGAGAACAGGAGGGGGATTGCCGGTCCCCCTCCCACTGTTCCCCTTATGATAAGACATATTTGCTTGTGTGTGCTGCGTTGACACCTTTGCACCCGTGAAAATGTATAAAGTGTGAAAAGCTATGAGTCATCAACCACTTGTGATTCGCGGGTGAAATGATGTAAAACAGCTGGAGATAGAAAGGAGCATTAAGGAATGATCTGATTAGGTTTAATGTAAAGGGCAAAGCATCACCCTCGTTTTAGCTTTAAGCTATAGTCCAACAAATCAGATGAAGTCATCTTTGTTTACGTTACTAAAACTGTTCTGATGAAGATGGAATACACACCCTTAAGAGGGAGACGGGTGGTGCGATACGTTTTAATTACACATGACAGGCTCTGATTCACAGATACAGAAATAAGCCGGAAGCAGAGACTTCACAAGTACAAGAGGTTCAGGGAGTACAGTATCTGCCACTTTAACCTCAAGCTATTGTAACCGTCTACAGTATGTAAATACAAAATACACACGGGGAGACAGAAAAGACTTAAGATGGCATTACTCTTGTTGTTACATCGTCAACAAATCGGATGAAAAGACTATTATTATTCTTGAGAAAGGGTCACAAATTTTGTTTTTTGTAAGTTAAATAATCTCCTGGGCAACTGTCACTGTACTTTACAGCACATATTACTGAAACAGGAGTAAATAGTGCATTTGTTGGGGACTATTTTCAGCTGCAGATGAAAATACATTAGGTGCACTAGTGTGTATTTATGACACCTGGATAGTGAATGTGGGAATGATTTCTTTTTTTTTTTTATATAAATCATCCCTAATCCTGTCACTTGGTACAACATTGTGGCACATTTAGTTTTGGGAAAACAATGGAGATAATTGACACATAATTGATAATTGACTTTTGCTTCACAAGCAATTGTTAGTACAGTCGGATCAATTAATTGTGGATGTTGGTCTTTTCACGCTTTTTGCTGATTTCATCAGCTTTGTCCTTTAAACTCATAAGTACTGTATCGTCATCACATTTCCGAGACGTGTTTTAAAATGTGGATTGTATAATATGAAATCAATTGATGCAAAATCATTTCGGGTAGCCATAAAAAAGAGGTGAGGCAACTAACTCAAGTCAAATCATCTGCACCCAAAACAGTGCAAAAAATATTTGGCTTTCTGTTTCGCAACATAATCTTGAAAATAGTGATAAAATAAGCCAGACACATCCAGGACAGCAGTCAAATGTTGAAACCAGGAGAGGGATATGACAGGAGGGAGAGAATTAGCATGCAACATAATATGAGACACTTTGTAGCCATGTTGGTTATAATTATATAGTGATTTAGGAAGTCCTTTTTGATTCAATGTTTTGGTTCTTTTTCTATCAAACACACACCGCACTTGCCAGAATGTGAACTACAGTATATCCATTCATCTCAAAGGCAGAGTCATCTGGCAGGCTGTAGATGATAAGTGTAGATTGACCTTTTTTTCCAAACCACTGGTACCTGGTAGCCTCCTCCTGTAGAAGGATTACAGGTTTGTGTGCCCAACATGTGCCATTCAGTCATGGGAGAAAGCAGCAATAAAGTCAGGATGGATGTGTGGGTGGAATTGGGATTGGGATTCAAGCGATTTGCAGACAGCGCAGACGCACAGGCAGAGGGGTCGGCGGGAGCCTGATGGATGGTTTTCTGTGAACAGGCGAGAGGACTGCGAGTACTTTTTCTACTGTCCCCATTGTCCCATTTGTCTTTGTCACAGCGAAACACAGATGTGTGAGTGTAAGAGAGGAGTTCATTTTGAAGAGCATGTTGGTGGAGAGCGCAACCATGTGATGATCACTTCGATCCGATACTCTATCTCAACCAGATATTCACTTACAAGTCCATGAGGAAAGCTCTATTTATATGCTAAACGCTTTACCTTTGATTAAGGAGCCTGATGTAGCATTTTACCATCAATAAATCATTACTACATTAATTTTGAGACACTAGTATAATGACTAGTGATAAGCCGTACGGAAAGATAATTTCCAATATCATACTCTCTCTCTCTTTCTCTGTAGAGAAGAAAAAGAAAAAAGAAATACATAGAGCGATGCCAGGAAGAAGGATGAGAGACTCAAACTTCTTCTACGTGACCAGTAGTCTTTAAACTGGATGGACTCTAGATAGATCGATGGATGGAACTTTATTCATCCCGAGAGAAATTGTTGTGCAACAGTTAGGAGACAGTATAACAATTCTAAAATTAGAAAAAAAAAAACTAACCCACTAACCTCTAAGTGAGACAGGTGTCTCCACCATTGTCATAGTAATTTAACCAAAAACAGTAAGCTTCTCAAGGCACTCACGGACTGAAGCATAAGAATACACCGTGCTGTACATGTACACAAGACTATACAATTTTATACACGAATCAGCCAGTCGAAACAAGTGAAACAGATTGATCGTTTGAACACGGAACGTCTAAAGAGTTGACGTGTGTTGAACAAGCGCAAACACAGAACTTCTTATTCTCCTGGCTTTTACACCACACGTCTCCTACGTCAGTTAATGCATCTCTAGACAGTTCAATTATGATCACCAATTAATGAATTAGAATCAACAGACATACATCTAAACCCAGCTATTTGGGGCTAAGACACATCAGCTATGCAGCAAATGATCACAAACGTCTGCATAGGAACTCATGCCTTGGAGCAGAAAATCTTTTCTTTGAAATGGTATGTAGCGCTGATTGCAGCAGATGTCAATTTGCGCATGGATGTGAGCACAAGAGTGGCAGTGCGAATGTGTGCATAAGCAACGATAAATATAGAACAGGGGCTGTAGAGCAAGCTGTGACATAAATCAGCAGTTTTGAAATGAATTATTCCTCTAATGCTTACCTGAGTGTGAAGAAAATGTGAATGTTACTCCTCCTGCGTGGGACAAATCAATGCAATGTAAAGGGAAATAATTATGTGAACTGGCTTTGAGCAAGACAATACTTTGTTTACATGCCCATTGCCAGTGCACAATAATACCCTCTGCTCAACACCCAAGTTTACAGTAAACACGTAGGAAATCCCCCCCAAAAAAACTATGCTAAACTGCAAAACTAATCCAGCACAAAACCACATCATATGCTTACAAAACCGTAATATTCAAAGATGAGTATTCATGTGTGTGACCAAATATGTTTCTAGTAATGCTTCCAAATGTATCTCATCACTTATGTTGCGTGAATCATAAGCATCAAAGTATCATAATGTGGGAGCCTATCTCTGGGGCAGCTGTGGCTCAGCACCGCTCGGAGGGTCGGGGGTTCGAACCCCGGCCTCCGCGGTTAACATGTCAAAGTGTCCTTGGGCAAGATACTGAATCCCAAATTGCTCTGTGTGTGAATGTTTACTGACGAGCATGTGGACCTTGTACCTTGTGTGGCAGCCTCTGACTCTGTGTGAACAGTGACATGTGTTGTAAAGCGCTTTGAGTGATCGCTAAGACTGGAAAAGCGCTATATAAATGCAGTCCACTTATGATCCCAGTGTCCTATTTTTTCCCCAGCCTAATATCCTCTTACATGGACGAGTAAGGGTAACAAGACTTAAAAAGGAGTTTTTTTTGTTCTCAGCAATGTTTGTTTCTGTAGGTCAATATTGAAATCCCCCACCTCCAGCTTATATATCCTACTGATGTTATACTCCTGGAAACGCACAGACAGTTTTCTTTCTTTTTTTTCCCTTTAGACATTGATATCTCCACAGCTTAATGGATTGTTACCATTAAAACTGTATTTAAAACATCAATCTCCCTTTATTCGTTTCCAATTTGAACTGCAAAGATAGCGCTCGACCAACTCTCACAATGTTAGTTTATATATCAAGATCACACTGCAAGACCCTGAGAACATAAAGATGAACCACATAGTCTACATGCACAACGACAACCAAATGCAAATCACAATTAATGCGAATGCAATATAAAACACTGCACACGAATGTAGATAAACAGCAGTTTAAGAGCATACACAGCATGCAGCAGGCCAGCAGATCAGACTTATAACGTACATGTTAGCACAAGCAGAAAACTCTTGACCAAGAGAAGAGTCCCTCGTCCAGCGGAGTTGGTCCATCGAGGTCTCGGGCTGCCAACAGCGGGACAGGAAGAGTCTTCTTGCGGTTGTTTTGAGGACAAACGGCTCACTGTTGACTAACTGTAAACTCACAGAAACTCCCACAGCGGAAAAAAACATGTTTTTTCCTCTGAAACACAAATATACCTCCACAAAACCTCCAAAGAATGATATGAAGTTAAAGTTACAAAGTGTAGCAGCAGAGCAGAGCGTATAATTGGCAACTTCACTTTGGCCGCCATATTGTGCAAGGTGCGTTTGTTTTATTTTTTTTAATTAACAAATAAAGTGTACATATCCTATCACGGTCACACAAAAAAAGTACACATATCCAATAGTACTAATAAGGTACTATATTCAACTTATTAGTATTTATAGCTTTTAAGAAAGAAAATAAAGACCTCGTGTTTTAATAAGGCTTTTAATTTGGAGTAATGTTATAGCCTTAGTTGCTTTTCACATAATTTTTTTATCCCTGGCGTTTATTTTTATTATTATTTGTAATCTATTGATGCTTATTTATCGATTTTTAACATTTTATATTGTATATTCTTTTCATTCTTAGTCTTGCAAAATGTTATTTTTTGCTGTTTATTTCTGGGGGCATTTCTAAGTGGAGCTTTGTGCTGTTTGTATGAAATGAAATGAAATGTGCTTTGTAAATAAATAAAGCTGAGTTTGTTGTTTCACCGAGAAAAACAAAAGATTTGATGTTTCATCAGCATTTCCGCAGCAAGAGCAGGGTTAAAACAGTTCTTCTATATGTGTATACATACAGAAGACGTGTTTTTCACTTGGAAGAGTTTGAATAATGTATTACATTACATTACAGTACATTACATAGTGTATGTAATTACATTTGTTATCATATACATTATGCTATTCTAAAGCAATGAAGATGATGCACCTGCTATATCACATCCTCCTATGGTCTGGGAGGTGGAACGGCTTTGATTTAAGTGCTGTATTCTTTGAAAAAGGGGAAATGGTGTTTGTCAAAGCTCAGAGGACAGCGAAAGGCCACATTCATGTTCATTGGAAAGATGTTGAAAGGGCAAATGTGTCATTTGTGAGTGGAGTTGAGTGGAGTGAGCTCTTTACAGCTATTTTACAGGCAATGCTAGAAATGTGTCTTGCTCGGAAGAAAATAAATAATCAGTGTTATTTACTGTTACTGTTAAGTCCAGAAGATCATCAGGGTGGCTGACTACTAAAAAAAAAAAAAAAAAAAAAAAAGAGAAACATTTGGGGCCATATACTAAAGGAGGCTGATGTACAAAAGTAATGACCTTCCTCAGATCCTTTGCTCCATCTTTCCAGTTGAAAACTCTCCTCTCCCTGATCTCTGGCACACATCAGCTGAGTTGTCCCTTGCAAGCCTCCTGTCACACAAAATAAATTGCCTGCACTGTGAATGGGTCAAAACAACACAGAGATGTCATTATTTCACTGCAATTGATCATACCTTGGGAAACACAAGTCAATAGTTTCTATAATTGCAATGTCTCAAACCCCTCAGAGGTTCTTCCATGAGGGCTCCTTTGCTTCGTTTCATCTTCCCACTGATTACTATTTTCACGTCTCATATTTTTTTGCCATCCTTGAGAAGGCTGCACATTACGAAGAGACATATTTTAATGCTTTGTAGAGGGTATTTGTATGATAGATTTCAACCTAATGCTTCACTTATGTTCAGCAATTTGCTTTTGCACCGCAATCAACCTTTGACATTTTGAATATATTTTCACAAGTGACATCAAAGCTTTTACTCCTGAAGTCTTGTGACTGGAGCGTCAACACAGTTACTTTTTTCTTGGGCGCATATCAACATTTTTTAGAGGTGCTGTAATTTTCAGACTGCAAAGAGCAACAACAACACCGAACAAGCAAAGGGTTTAAGGTGTAGGGACCAGTATGACATATTGAACTTTTAATTAAAAACTGCAGATCTGATGGATAAAATGCATTTTTATTATTATTATAGTTTAGATTTTACAATTTCTATTGTTTTTTTAGCTAGCTGTCCATGGGAAGCCCTTGACCTGAATTGATTTCAATGTGACATTTAGTTTTTCTGCTCATTATCATCACTAATATTAATATTATGTGTTTGCTTCTTTTCATCCTGTTGTCTAGATGCGAGCAGAGGATTTTCCATGCGGCCAAGGTTAAATTCTGGAGAAAGCAGACAAGTTAGACTCAGTCGATCAATCATCACTTCTACTGTCTTGTTGTCCATTGATTTATCTAGCTATGCATTACTGCATTGTAATACAATTCTTATTCAAAGACTTGAATGTCAGCCAATATGTTGTGCCAGTGCTTTGTGACATTGGCAGGTTTGTTTAAAACATATTCATCTGCCCTCAAGGCCACGTGTCAAACAAACCTGAGACGAGATGATCAAAAACCTTTAAGAAGCTGCACGTTATTACTGAAATGTAAGTCATTTATGAATAAAAAATGATTAGATGATTCAAGTTTCATATCAGTGTAAATGAAGTATCTTCCGGTTTTAGACGACAATCTGAAGATGTCATCTAAAGCTCTGGATAATTTCACAATTCACATTTTTATGACATTTTATAGGCTTAACAATTAATAAATAAAACGAAAATTGGCTGATTATACTATTAAAGTTGACTTTTATTATCGCTCACCTGACGTGAGGAGGTTCGTTGCATTTGTCCATTACTGTATGACTATATTAATGATAGCTAACTTACAATACAGTGTAATAAACTGGAATCGTGCAGAACTACTCCCAACTGCATACAGCAAAGTGAAAAAAGCTGGTAGTGTTCAGAGAACTGGGTGAACAAAGCCAAGCGTGTTGAGACTCACATGGAGTTTAATGAAAGCGAAGTCCTGCAGTGAGGAACCCACCAAGCCTTCTGTTAGGCCTCACTTGTTCTGACACTAGAGGCAAAAATGTGCCGTCTACATAAGCAAGCATTCCCTTTCTTTGTGGTTCAAACATTCCCAGATTTAATGCATCACTCTCGGTTTGATCTCTGTTGCTTTTATCCTCAATAGTTGAACAAATTCATTCTTAACTCGAAGGGATGTTAACAGCACATAGTCACATCAACCTGAATATTCAGGACTATAACGTACACACATGCAGATACAGCAAAGGCATATAATATGGGATCTACACACATCATCACTCCCTAATATCCTAATTTAATACACACACATGGAGTGTAGGTAATTTATTCATACCCACACACAGACATATTCACACGCTGCATTGTGTCAGTATCATCAGTCCCTAATGTAACCATCTGCTCCACTCTGTATTTCTTTTATGCATAAAATGCTAACCAACTCTTGGCAAGAGGCCCTCACTCACCATCTCATATGCATCACAGCAAATTAATGAGTTACCTGTGAGAGAACATGAATAGAGCTTTTGTGGGTCTAATGGGAAATTAAAAATGGCTAACAACCCTGAATCAGCCAAACTAATAGAGAGTGCTGCTGAGGCTTTTCTGGACTATGCCAGAACTGCATCTAAACTGCCAATGTACAGAGAAAAAAAACCGGAAGACCTGCATGACGGCTCCATAACAGACAAGCCTAATAAGCGATAAAGGAAAAAAAAACAAGCTGGGGTGAACCAGCGAGGAACATGAAACATTACTCAGTTAAAAAGCATTCCCTTAGGCAACAAACTGTTGGTCTATTATTGGATAAAGTCCATCCATAATGAATCTCTATGCTTTAAACGTATGTTTAAAAATGTGGAGATTTATGCTGAGCTGTTTCAAAGTCCGATTCAAAAGTCAGTTTGTTCTATAAATTAGTTACTTAAGTGCAGCATGCATGCAGATCTTAAGACTGAGCACGTTCTAATAACAATAACACCCTCAGATCAGTTTCTTTTTATTTTAGACAACACGTCCCCTGGGATAGCAATGCTTGTCACAGGAGAGGTATGCATCAGAGGAAGAAATATTAAGAAAGAATTGAAAGAATATGATTTTGTTAAGTACAAGGCTGGCGATATATATATATTTTCTCATTGTCAATAAATTCTAAGAAAAGAGCCAAACCAACAATTAGTTGATCCTACTAACAAGTATTCCCTAGCTAAAGCCAGATATAGTGTTTTTTTTTCACCATTGTTGTCAAAAAAACATTAAAAACACGTCAATAGGCAAACGAGGGCACTTAAATATATTCTGAAACAATTCCACACCATACTACTGATGTAAATACTCAGAGGGCATGAAAAGTGTATTAATCCACAGCAGAAAATAGACCCCAACAAATGCAGTATATACTCCTGTTTGAGTGACATTTGCTAAAAACTACAGGCCCCAACTATACTACTTCTACTACTTCTAACTACTTCAGGAAATTACTAAGCCTTTAAAAAAAATTTTAAATAACTAGCCTATATATTTGTAATACATTTTTTAAGTTTTACATCTTCAGTGAAACAATTGGTGTTGGGGCTGAAAACAAATGCAAATCTGCCATGTTGGTAATTTGTCAAGCAAAGATTCCACCCAAAATGACCCACCATTTCTTGCCAAACACAGGGATCATGGGCGGCCCGATAGCTCCCCTGGCAGTGCGGGCAGCCCATGTTCTCTAAGGCTAAATCCTTGCCTCAGCAGCCGCGGATTTGATAGTTCATCTAGGTCTAGAATAAGATAACACGTCGCCTAACATTTAAAACCATGGGCAGAGGTGGAACTTAGTTAAGAATTGCAGGAAAAGTAACATGTTTTCAACATCTTTCATCATGCATCCTCCGAAAAGTCTTGTGTAAACTGATTTAGAAGAGGGGACTGCAATTTCAAAGGTGGTGGCATCAACACCCTTCAAATCCCCCTTTCACACCTCCTTCGACTTCATCTCTTTTTATCAGCCAACATGGTTTAATCTGAAACACAAGCCTCGGGTTGCAAAAGTCACTCTACATCTTGTCAGGACAATATTTTCTCTGCCTCTTTTTCCCAGTGGCGATGACCTTCCTGCGTCTCTGTGATCTGTGCCAGCCCACAGCCACAGCCCACATTGTCAGGACTGCGAAAGGCAGCCAAGCATATCTTAATCCATTCCAGCTCTGCTTTGCTGTGGCCTGGGTTGTCTAAGGTGCTGCTGGAGCTCTCTCTGTGTACAAGAAGGGTTTCTCAACCAGCTAGTCCATTATTCTGAGTGGAAGATGCTACTAAAGGCCGGGGCAGCTGACAGCACCATACGTTTTCTGTCGTTTCATGTTGCGTAGCTAAACCGGCCATTTTTCTCTGACCTTCCCTGACTGAAATATTCAGGCTGTGTTTGTGAAAGCGTGCACACTGTTTCAATTTGCTCTCCATGTACTGTAAACGCTCTTTTCTTCAATTATTCATCGGGAATAAATGTGGCAACATGCTCATCGTGGAGAACAGCGTTCAGAGTTGAAAACTAATTTTCCCCTCAGATGCTCACCTCTTTTTGAAAAGTCATTAGTTACCTTTGGATTAGGTCACATTCGCTTACATGGCTTAAAATGGTAGATTCATGTCTTTCAGTTTTATGGTTTTTCCGTCCTGTTGAATTTATTCTACCTGTTGAATTGGATGCATGAATTGACTCTGAATAAATGACTAGTTTTCTTTAAAATGCCTAACTAGCATAAATGCTGAAAGGTCTGTTTCCATAAATAACCACATGGCTTCATCAAAGCCCAGTACACCAGGCTACAGCTGTTTTTCGCAAAGCACACTTAAACATAACAGCTGTAGACTGTTGCACTTTATATAACTCCTCTCCCGTTGAGTTCAAACAGCAGGATAGCGGGGTGTTTGCACTTGGAAATGACAGCTAAAGGTGTGTGTACGACGCTGTATGTTGCTGGTGGGCTAGGCTGTGTCACTCCAGTTCCCCTCACAGATGGAGAGGAGTGCCCCAGGTAAGTGGAAACCAAGCCTAGGATATGACACAGGGATGACCAGGCTCCCACCGGAAGACAACAGAGGAACTGAGGGATTGTGGGATCTGTGCTACAATAGATAATTAGTCAGGAACATCTGTTGGAGGAAGTTCCCCTGTACCTCATGGGCCACATATCTTCAATCATTCTTTGGCTCAGAGTGCAGAGGGAGCAGCTCGAGCTATTTACTTTGATAAATCATTTGTATTAATCACCAAAGCCCACCTGTACACTTCCATATGGCTGTGGCGGGGTGGCACGTGAACTTCAGTCGGTCCCAATGTGGTGAAAAACGAACCTAAATATCAAATGAGAGAAAACCGAATTAAACATTTTGAAAGTTTGAACTTGCTCGGACCTCATCTTTTTCACTTTAAAGTTTAATCTCTCATCTCAGCCTTAAAAAAAATAGAAGCCTCAAGTGTGTTTGGGTGATCTAATTTTCTGTGCATTATATTTGAAATACAGACGCCGCTATCTGCAAATGGCATCGCACACGAGGATTCACACTTTCTGCACTATTTTGTGTTGTGTGTCTGTGTCTTAGATTCTCATTTTTACTGCATGTTTTCTTTTTCTTTTATACGTTTTGCAGAAGCATCGCTGGAGGCAGCCTGGGAACAAGAATGTTATTGCCAACCACTGCTCCATTGTAATTGTTGTGCATTTGACAAATAAAGACTTCAGAGACTCAGCTTTTGTTTATACCGTTAAAGGGATTTACGTTAGTGGTTGTGAGATGTTGCGAGTGTGACACAACATGCTGATTTTCAGCAGGTATAATATTAACACGTTCACCATCTTAGTTCAGCGTGGAAGCATGCTCATGGGAATGTCATTAGTTAGTAGCAGGTATTTGGTCATAAATGATGATTTGTGATGAAGGTGCTAGATGTATGAAATGTCATGGCAATCCTTCAAATAGTCGTTTTTCACTCTGGACCAAAGGGGAAAAAATAAACAAGCAACCCAGCTGCATCTCAAAGCACTGAGGGACATTTGCACACCACAAACATGATGGAGGACGCCTTGTAGCAAAATGAACATCCATTAACCCCACCTGCCTTTAAAAGAAAACATAAAGATACTTTAATTTCACAAGCATCTAGTCCCCTCAATCATCTAAATAAATGTTGTATTGGGACTGACCCTGACCATTAGCAAAGAAACGGAGGCTTTTTCCATCCAGATAGATACGTATCAGCTCATTGCAAACCTCACTCCCATTAACCTGTTCACAGGTTGCCAAGAGAGGAAGTAGCATTTTTCTTCTATCAACTCCCCCTGCCTATAGACACCCACTCACACCTCCGCCCTCTTCTTCTCCTCCTTCTTTAGTCTGTTTGAGTAAGTTCCAACAAAAGATAATTTCCTTTTCAAATTACAGCAGGCCTTTTCACTGACCCGAGGGCATTGTGATAATGCAGTGTGGGAGCTGAGAGTGTCTCTGATGAGGGCCGAGTGCAAATGCACGGGCCAGCACTAATGTCTTGTCAACATCGTACTTGGACACGGGCGCCTATAGGACACCGTGCATCGCCTAAGACTTGCTGAGCAGTGCAGCACAGTCACATTGCAGCCTTTTTCGGCATGATTAGCCGTCACTTGCTTCACACAAAACTTGTTGGTGCATGTGAAGGTACAGTATGTGCTGTTGTAAATACCCAGGAAAAAGAAAAAAAAAAAGAAGCAAATTTGGATAGGAACCTCAACAGGATGTGTGAATGACTTGCCGAAACAGCTTGCAGGCGTGATTCATGTGCTAATCGCCTCTCAGTCCAGTCAGGCATGAGAAACACAGAAAGGAGGAGGTGTCAGGTACAGCGAGGAATACTTTGATATTAGAATTCAAGGCATCTACGTCTTGCCTTGAGAAGGATAATCCCATTATGCCTCAGGTCACAGCAGTGCGCACACAGAGAGAGAGGCACAACTCACTTCAAAATAAACTGCTTACGGATGACGAGGATAACACAAACAGCCGTCAGAAATAACATCAAACTGCAACCCAAACTGAATTAGAACATCCAATTTAGGGACGAAAAGTACCCCATATATTGAAAAGAACGAATAACACAATTAGTTTTCAAAAAAAGCGGGAAAGTTTTTCCAGCCAGACTTTTTACAGTTCATCTTGGCTGTTTTCAAGATCGAGCGGTTTTTCATTACAGTCTGTCAGCTTTCATTACGGAATGAGAAAATCTAATTTTGCTTGGTGTATCTGACAGTTTTTCAAACTAATTCATCCTGTCAAGATAAAGCCCTGGTAAACCCAGCAGATGGTGTTTGTGTAACTGAGAGCTTTGTTTTCACATTTCGTAAAGTGCAAGACCCTTTTTGATATACATCTAAATGTGCATTGTGTTTTGCTTCTTTTTGTCTTTGGGAGAAAGAAAATTGTCTTTACCAATCTCTGCATCTTGTTTGATTTAGATAAGCGGAAAAAGTAATTAGCTGTTAGTGCTCTTCAGTTTATATTCACTTGTTCTTTCATCTTGATTAATTTTTGAAATTATTCAGTGAAAAAAAGAGAAATACTACAAATAGAGCTGCAGCCCTGAGATAGGGCTGAATTTTTGCTCTCATATTGGTCTTCCATTAAAATTAGGATTGGTTTGTTGGGTCATCCACTTCCAATATGATGTGCGGACCTCCCTGACCAGAACTAGAAAATACCATTTTAATAATATTTTCTATTTCAGATGACTGACCAGGGAATTTATTTGAGGGAGGAGCTGTGGGATGACTTTAATCAACAGCTTCAGAGGCTTCAGTCTGTAAAACCTGCAATGAAACCAGAAATAAGCTAATAACCTACATACAGTACCATAACCCACCTCAAAGAATTTCATGAGTAGTGTTCTCAGTAAATAATTTTAATGTGCATGAGAACAAAATTTGGGGAAATGATGAATAATTTGATAGGAGAAAGAGCAGCACAGATGTAAAACGATATACCTCGCTGTAAAGAAATTGTTTGGAAATACATTTATAAACTTCCCTGCTGTGAGTTAGAGGAGAACATTGATTTAAATCTCATACCTGTAAACATGAACCGCAGTCAGTTAGCTTAGCTTAGCTTAGCTTAGCTTAGCACAAAGACTTTTGTACCAGGGAGGTGGAGTCTTGTCGTCACTGTGCAAGGCAAACAATGGAGACTCCGTTGCTCCCTGAAAAACAACAACTTCATTTTTACTCCTCAATTTTTATTCGGATTAAAGGAATACTCCGCCACAAACGGACTATTTGTATATCAGTTACTCCCCCCCCATGTTACCTTGAGTTTGTGAAGAAAACTTTGCTTTTCTCACATGGCTTCACGGTAAAAGAAGAATAAAAAAAACGGGAAAAGTGTTGATGAATTGAATAAAATGGGGTCTGTGTTTAACAACAGCAAAACTATATCCAAACATCTGTTTACAACCTTTCACACAACTCCATCCAACGCAATCCAAGTCTCATTTATCCAGTGGTCTGCTCAGTGACGTCGTGGTGGTATGAGCGGGGATGTGATCTCTTAGCCGAGACAAAAAGTGACCTAACTATATAGTCAGAGGATATAATTCTTTGAAATGAACAGAACAAAACTAGCAAAGTGATTCATAATCCCCAACGTTAAATTGTATCAATATCTCATCCAACTCGCCCGCTTCTGTTCCCGTACGACACCCGCCAGAATTCCCTCCCTCGTCTTCCATCGCTCCCGTGCTAGCTGCGAAGATACCAACACTCCTCCGGTGCTCCGAGCTCCCAGTCCTGTCAGCACGGCTAACTGAGCTAACAGCTAACTGAGCTAACAGCTAACTAGCTGACAGCTAACTGAGCTAACAGCTAACTAGCTGACAGCTAACTGAGCTAACAGCTAACTAGCTGACAGTTTACTGAGCTAACAGCTAACTGAGCTAACAGCTAACTGAGCTAACAGCTAACTAGCTGACGGCTGCTACTGCTGGCAGCACTGTTAGCATTACTATAGCAAGAAGTAGCTCTCTGTCCATCAGGAAAATCACCGTGAGTCAGAGAGAAACCAGAAAACTTTTTCTCCATAAAATATGATTTGGGGTTCACTAAAATCAATTTCTCCCGGGAGAGAGTACGAACCGCTCAACAAAGTCACAAAAACAGGCGTCCAGACCTGACAGTGGCACCATTCTCCCCTTTACAAGTCAGTGTAGCATTAACATGATTTTGAAGCTGGAAAATCGTTACATACATTGATGTCGCTTTAAACATCCATTTCAGTCCCACCTGAGCTTATAGTGACAGAGACTATGACTGGAGTGAGGATTGCATTTGTTACAGGGGGTCTCCGGCAACACAACAGGTGACTTATCTATAGCATGTGATCCGTGACCACTGCCAAACCCATCCCATGTGCACCCTGCCCGACTCATTGTACTGCAGAGAATGAGACACTGAAGTCAATAGCGACGCACAGAATTGTCAAACAGCCAGCGCTCAGATCCACACTGTGGTTTCCAAACACGCTGAATTCATTTCCATTCAACTTTTGTGAAGGTCTTTTATGGCAGAGCAACAAAACCCAGAGGAGCTATGGCATGAAAAGATCTTTCAATATTAATAGAATATTAGCCCACATAAAGGTGAATGACTGAAGGATTGTGTTTCAACACTGCAGGGGCTGTAAAGTGCACAGAGGTTAATTCTCTGATCCAAGGGTAGATTTGTATCATTGTTTGTAGATAGAAAGGGTTTTTCCAGGGGGTTGGATCATGCCTTCTCTCTCTGTTCCTCGGAGCACTGTGGTGGATTGCCTGGTCTGATTAATCTTAATGAATTATGCAAATAGCCTTTATCTCAAATGATTTAGCAATGTTTCTGTATTGTTTTATTAATGCACTTTTGAATTACTCTGTATAATCACGTAGCCTTTTCTTCAGCCGTTCGCTGTTTGTAATTCATCGCCAGCTCTTTATTAAATCCATGGTGGTCTCCGGCGAATTGCATGCTGGAATGAGAAATTAGTCATTACTGTAATTTAATGATTTCTAACCAAACAAGAGGCAACCTGGATCGCTAACCATAGCAGCCTCCGCACGCCTCCCCTTCGGCGCCGGTCCCTCGGGTTTGATCCTTGGGATCGAGCCATCTACATTTTTGCTTAATTAATTATGTTTAGTATAAGGAGTATTCTGCAGTGAATGCACTGTTTCAATTACAGACGGAAATTGACTTACAAAATATGAAATTCCACATAAAGCAGTGGTTTGTTTGGAGTCTAGACACCCCTACCATTGACTAAAGCTTTCTCTACCTCAATGTGGATTTATGAAAGCTCAGTATCAACCAGACTTTGCAATAATAACAATTCTCTTATTATTGTCCATGAACACATAGTATGCTGATGTTTGTCTTGCAGTGATAAACGCTATAGAGAACATTTACATTTCAGAAATGTCTCTTATTATCACATCAGAGGAGGGGCCCCTGTATTATGTGTAATGGTGCCCTGTCCCTAAGGTGTAAATGTCCGATGCAGGTGAAAAATAAATGCATCTGCCTCCTCAAAGCAGCCTGCCTCTGACCTGCTTGGCTTGCACTGAGAGGGGGATGGAGCTGCATGTTAATATCAGTAATGATAGTCACCACAGTATAGAGTACATATGTGCCAAAATGAATGGACATCTCACTCGCCCTTGGACTACATAGATTCAAAGGCTAGCATGGCCACTGGGGCTAAAATCATTATTTTCTGTTGTGCTTTGGTGTCCGTCTTGTCCCTTTTTTGCATACCTACCTGCTCCACGCTACGCAGCCTGGAGGTTTATTTTCTGTAAGCTTTTAATGACACGCACTAACAATCCTTTCGGGATTTTTAAGGCAACACCTTACTGGAAATCGTTCGGTCCACCACCCACCACCAGTCACCGGTTGGTGACGGTTAGCATTGACGGAGCACAATAAAAGCAGGCTTAAATGACGACCACATCTAGTTTTGGAAATGCATCAAACAGGATTAGGGATATGTTCGGGTGAGAGCTAATTATCAGTCTCTCCCCGGACCAGATTTCAGATGGCTTTTTGTGAAGTGTGTTCGTTTTAAGAAACAGTGCCGTGAGATTCTCCCTTTGTATTTTTGAACATGGCCTATTTTTGCATTTGCTGAATTTCACATTTTCAGTTCCAACACAACATTGATTAGATGTGAGCTCTCCTCCTCCTTTTTTTTCTCTCAAATTATTTGCTTAACCTGCTAATATGAAGTCCCAACAGCTCCTGCCTATACAGCACTAGGGCCTGGTACACAAAGAGCATTAACACAGACTGCAAAAACCCAGAATTTTTCTGAACAGTGATATCCATTGAGTTAGATTTATTGAGATAATATTGACATTTGTAATCAATGGTAGTCACCAGGCTTTGAAAACAACAAATACCATTAAAACATTTTGGCAGAACTCAGCTGTGTTGACCCTTTATCATTACATTTTCTCTGGGTTTTTATTGGTGTGGCATCGTCTTTTGTCTTTAAAAACAAGACTTGGCATCCTAACAAACTTAAGAAAGCCAAACACTTGATAGTTTCAAATCAACAAAAAAAGAAATAGAAGAGATATCTCTGCTCCATAAGGCTAAAAGGAATGAAAACGCTTATGATCTCACTAGATCTTCAACACAGATATGCATCACGAGTCCTCTGGCTCTTTGTGGCAAGAAAATAACACAGAAGTTTCACATCACGTGGTTTTGTTTTAAGGGTGATTTTTTTTTCTGGTGTAATCCACAGTCTTTTAGTCAATAAATATCTTCATGGTTGAGTCTTCTAGTCCATAGGAATAAAACTATAATACAAAGAGAGATTTGGTGGGCAGTAGAGTCCAGAGACAGCTACTGTTGATGCTGGATCTAAAGTCAGGAATCGTTTAGGATATGTAGTCTTACATGATGCTTCCTGGTCCTTCTCCTCCATTCTTTCAGTGGAATGTCTGTGATTATTGTCCTCGTTGGTCCCAGTTTCCACCAATCCCTTTAAAACACATGATATCCAAATGTCCTGCGGTGTTGGGCAAAGAAACAAACGTCCGGTACCAAACGAGGTTATCCTGGAAACAGGCGACTATCGCGTGACCTAGAAGGAGAAAGGAAGAAAAGAAAAACAGAGGCAGGAATCAGAAGAAGATCGTGTCGGTGACATGAATGGATGCTGGGGATAAAGGAGGATTTGACTCGTATAGTAGTAGTAAAGCACTCAAAACCTGTGCTATCTGCCATGCAATATGTCTTAAACAGCTGAGAGGAGTGGAATAATTGAACCCACTTATTACAGTTAACCATCTTTAGATAAGGATGACTGTAGCCACAAAAAAAAAAAAATGGCAGATTAGGTTTCAAATTAGAAAATCCAGACTGCAAGTATTATGGTTTTGTCAACAAGGACAAATGTCTATGTAGTATTATAAACAATTTCTCTGTACTATCAATTATTTCTAAGAATAGGCTCACTTTGTTCAAATTAGGGGTGCAATTTAAGTTTATTTTCATCATCGATTAATCTCAAAATTATGTTCTCGATTAATTGATAAATAGTTTGGCCTATAGGACGACATAACATAGTGAAAAATGCCCACCACAATTTCCTTAAACCCGAATTGACATATTCAATTATTTTCAGCGACCGTGTACTAACATAGAAGACTAAGAAAACCAGCAAATATAATCAGAATGGATTTTGGGCATTATTGCTTAACGCATTGCTCAAATGACAGTTCCTTAATTAGCAAATGTTAGCATGCTAACGAGCAAAACTAAGATTGTGAAAATAGTAAATAATACCTGCTAAACAATAGCACGTGAGTATTATCTTTATGTGCATGATAGCACGCTGAGGTTAGCATTTAACTCAAATAACCGCTGACTTAATCTCATTTCTGTGTATCGACTAATTGATTGATTGACTAATCATTCCAGCTCCACTTAAAAATGTCGCACATCAAAACAAACTCTTGTTTCGGTGCAGCACCTTCTTTTTCGCAACCACCCATCTGTCAAACTTGTGCCAGGTTCAAGGTGTGTGTATTCCCAGATGGCATGTTTATAATTCAAACGTCTGTGGTGCAACACAGCAAAAACGAGAAGACAGTGAGTCAGCCGTAATGCAAGGAACATCTTGCTCAATGATTACCACGCAAACAGGGGGAATATTATTATTCATGATTGCATTCTGCTGCCATAAGTATTCACAGACATTTTCATGAATATTAATCTCAAAGATTGAAAGATGCAGTTTGTACAACTCTCACATTAAGCAGAACTCTAAAAATACTCTGAGAGGTGAATGTTGTTCCTTGTTGGTTTGCCCTTTAAAAGTAGAACACAGGTAACTTTTTGACTTGCCCTTTGATGTAGGAAGCGCTATATAAAACACATACGCGCACATGCACGCGCACACACGCGTTCCTGTGTGAATCTTTGCACATAGCTGTCATTCAATTAGCAGTTAGCGGGGTCTCACCAGCGAGGGGTTTACCGCACACAATCAGTCTTCCGAGCAATACAACTCTAATATTTTGTGGAAGTGAGATTTTTCTGCTGCTTAGAGCTGCAGCTGAAGACACCATGCTTGCTGTTTGGGGAGACACAATTCAATTTTCACTTCCATGTGACAATCACGATGTGAGAGAGCATGTGAAAATGATTTGCTGCCGCTACTGTTGCAGCAGCAGCAGCCGGCCGTAGACAAACATTCACGCATTAAGTTAAACCGCATATTTCTGCTGGAAGGAACATTTTTGGATCTGCTGCAGTGGCGTAATTTTTGAACACATAAAAGCATTTACAAGCACAGTTATGCGGCTTATTGTTATACTGACAATTGTTATGCATACGCTTTCTATTTTACACGTGTTCCGAGCTCTTTCTCATTATGAAAGAAACGTGAAAAATAACAAAGGTGTACAAATATGAACACAATTTTAAGTGCAAGGGCCAAGCTTTGAAAGGGAATTTCACGTCATAAGGGAAAAGTGGAAGGGATAAAAGAGTTTAGATACACAACGCAACATTAACAGAGTAAAACAAACCAAAAAATGCATATGGCAGCAGGTACAAAAAAATGTGAAGCCAAGTGAAGCCTTATCAAAGCAATTAGCATGCTTTGGTGTTGTAGATGGTGACGGTGAGGGCTATCGATGAGTAAACACACAAAGGGGAATCAGGAGAACAGAAGGCAGCTCCTCAGGGTTTGATGCTTAAGCTGCTTTAGGATGAAAGCCCACACTTGACTGGTCAGCTGTAGGTTCAAAATCCCATTGACAAAAAACTAAGACACTACGTTTGATGGAGAGCTACTGAAGATGTGTTCATGTGCACGAGTGGTTGTGTGTGTCCCATAATCATTATTATCTGGATAGAGTTGTTAAAATCTAATCTAGTCTAATTCTTTTTGGACTTTTTTTTTTTTTTTTTTTTTTTTGAAGAATATTATTTCAGGTTTTTGATGTAGCTCTAATTTTGCAAATCGAATGTCAGGTTCGCCTCCAGCTATGTCTTAATGGACTCTAAAAAACGAATCAATCATCCATAGAGTGATTTAGCTCCCCTTTTCAGGCTACCCATCAACTAAACGTCTCATGCAGTGTTTCAGCCTTTTAACTCAGTTTATTCACACACAGTTCAAAAACGCAGGGGCCAACAGTCTAACACACAGCATGTTTCAATTTCAGTCACATCAGGCTATTTTTAGTCAAAAAGTTTGACATATTTTGAAGTTCATTGAAACCAACAGCACTTAATTCAATTAAATATCTCAAGATGTACATTACAATTAGTTGATTGAAGTTGGTTTGAAGAGTAGGCTTGGACTACAGCTTCTAAAACATCTGCAAATAAACACTCTTGTGTGAATTTAGCTTATTTTAAACAACAAGAGAGTCATGCACTGCAGTTAATGATGCATCAGTCTATGGAACCCTTTGGTATAAAGCTCTATGGTGGCAGAGGTGTAAAACACTCGCCCACAATACCAGAGTTGCATGTACCAACAAAAACAGATGGCAGTGTTTGTGGATGGGAAGCCAGCAGAGGATCAAGTCGTTGCCACTGCGGTAGCGACTCGTACTGGCTGGTTTGGACAGCACTGCACTGCAGAGTTGCTTAAATCTAAGGAGATACTATAAATGTCACCGTGAGTTACTGCATCATAGTGAAACTTAGAATGGGAATATTTTGTACCAAACAAATGTGATGAGAATTGTACATTTGCGCCAGTCTTTCTCCGTCCACCAACAGAAAAAAAGTGACAAGGGAAATTGGCCCAAAAGGACAAAACAAAAACGCACAAAAAAGGTACAGTTCAATTACGTTAACATTTCAAGATGCAAGTCATGATACAGCCTGTATTGATGCTGAAACATATCTTTTACACAATTGTGTTTAGTCCATTGTGTCCTGAAAAAGAAATCCATCTCAGACAGCTATCCATCACCAACCTTCAACACATTGTGAACAAGCATCGTAGTACCTGTCAAGTGGAAAGGCTCTGTGGTTCTTCTGATCCCTGATTGATAGCAAGTGAAAAGCAGGAGCTGCCAGGGTTATAATTCCTGACATTACCAGCAGGACTATAAAACTAGCTGCTCCCGGACATGCAGGGAAAGGGCGAACAACTGGAGTTGTCCGAGAAGGGGCCTGCAGGGCGCTAAGAGGCCTGATTTATGGATGTGCCTTCATCATGAGGTGACACGACACCATCATTTTTTAATCAACAATGCCACCGCTCGCCATCCAAGAAGAAATAATTTATAGTACTATATCAGGCGTGTACTGCATCTGAGGAGTTCGTTTACACCAAACTTATGTATCCACTTTGCTGTGTTATTAATACAATTTTTTTTTTTTGTTGCTTATGTCAACTATTAGACGTCTTTATTGAGCTCTTTTTAAAACTCAGGTTTACAATGTGCTCATGGGTAAAATCAACACAATCACTAGATTTTATTATAAAACAGATTAAACAAATACCAGAAATGTAAAATAACAATTTTAACAATATAAACACAGGAAAAAAGACAATACTGAAACGAAGAGTTAAGTTGAGCTTAAAGACACTAAAATGCATCATAGAGTCTGGTGATATTTCTCTGTATAAACTTCCCTTTGACATGCATGTAGTTATTTGATCCATTTTTATTACTTAAAAAAAAGGTTTATTGCGGAAAAAAAAAAAAAAAAAAAAAGGTCTTGAGACTTACATAACCACGTCACGTACTACATCGCATGCTTAAGTCTGTCACAAACATACTTATTTGAACCCAAACCACGACCTTTTGCTAAAAAAAAAAAAAAGTTTTGTTGCCTAAACACAACAATGTAGCTCAGTTTCACAACGTGTTTAAAACTGCAGCCGTTTCACAACGTCACGTAACTATCGGCCACGTGCCACCGTGCAACGGCTTTAACAACATTAAGTAGATCGATCATATTTGTCGTAGGGAGTTATTGCCAAACAAACGTTTCTACCGTTCATGTATGACAAGATGTTGTACCTAATTAACACGACGCACTTTGAATGGTAGTTCTTAGGCCTACGAGGTAAAATGACTTGGTCTAAGTTATGTAAAATGTTCGGATGCCAGATCATTTAAAAGCTTGCAACTGACTTGCAATTTGCTTCACTCGGACGTCACCTTGAGCCTTGTTTTGACAATTTTGTGACTTGACTGAACTCTGACATTATATTGAAGGAAGTAAACATATATCTTTAAATCGACCAAAGTTTTACTTTATCTATTATTCTAAGCGGATGTGCAGCACAGGTTTGAACCTGAGCTCGATCCTCAGCAGAGCCCTCCTTTTAGTCCTCAGAATGATGTTAACTGTCCAGGAAGCTCGCGTACAGAGGTCCTCTAGTGTACACAGCCTGTCCCTTGCTGGCTCTCTGTGGGAGGCAGCAGGGCCATGAGCATGGAGCGACCCCCGTTGACTTCCAAATAAATTTAAAAAAAAAAAAGAGTTGAGGGTCTACTAGCCACCTGGACCCCTGCTTGTCTGCGCCTCTGTTTCTGCTTTCCCGTGGCTGTGTGAGAGGGCATAAATTATTAACCCGGCTAAAATAAAAAGCTCTGCTTCGTCCAGGCCTCCTGTAGCCATGAATAATGGAAGAAGGCAGCTCAACTACAGGCGTTTGGTGAGTCAAACACTCAGCTGTGATAGATGGTTAAGGGCCGAATGTGTCCCCCCCTCCTTACCTACCATCCACTTCAGGTCTACCACACCCTGAAACCCAAAACACACGTCCAGATAACCTCTATTAATCTCTGGAAGTGCGATAGCTTCAGCCCTCCTGCCCTGCCTCAGCACATCCCACTCGACGATTTGGCTTCCTGGAGGGATTTTTGTTTGTTGTCTGTTTGTGTGTCTTTCTCCCGCCTTTGCTTGCCTTTGTTTTTCTTCTCGCTGACACTTTTGAAGTGATATGCCGGCCTGCTCTGACTTTTCAAAGGCGGGACCCGACTCAAGCCTGCGCTCTCTTTTCCTTAAAGCCAAAAGCACGAGGATGAGATGGAGACATGTGAGCGGGAGTCAGTTCCCCAGAGGCTGCATTTTCCAATTTGTACCAATGAACTCACTTGTTTATTACAGAGGTGATAATTGATTTTCCATTTGCTAAATTGTCAGGTGCTATATGTCTTATTCTCACCTAAACCACCAGCTGAGACGTCTCAAGATAATATTGCTTTTATATTTATTTAATCTTTTTATATACATATTACTCTGTTCTCAACCAAAAGTTTATTTCTGATCTCATTATTTATACTATTATTGATATTGTTATCATTATTATTATTATTATTCAAGTGTGAATAATATGACATGTTCTTTCATCCCTGTAATTCAGATTTTTGTGAAATTATAGAATAGGTCCATGCAGTAAGACAAATATCCTGCTGTTGCATATATTAAAGTGACACATTATGTATATTCATGAATCATTTTGACACTAAATATTCAGTTTTGTAGTTCTGTGTTAATACAAGCGCACATATCAGCTAGTGATGAAAACACTGAACATATTTAATGGTTATTGAGAAGAGCGCTGTTATCATAGAATAGGCACAAACTACCTTATTTTTGAGTGCTAATCACTTTTCAATCCAATATATGAAATGACTATTTAATTGCCCTAGAAATGACACAGTTTGTGGGCCTAAAATTACAAGCTTGACAAAAGAATCTTCCTAAATGTCATAAGAGAAAGTATTTCTAAAAACCTTTAATTGTTAACACATTACTTTTAAACTACACTTAATGTCTCTTGAATCTAACGATGCTTTCTCACCTGGAGTGGACTGAAAATATATTTTTGGCTTTTTTTTTACGAACCACAAGCTGTAACTCACTCACTCAGTACCATTCTGCAGCATCAGCGCTACATGGACCCATGTGATGGTGAATTTTGATATAATACACATTATATAACAATATTACGAGGGGATAGTCACTGTGAGGTCGCTACGTTCTTCGTCGTTACACTCACTGTTCATTAGACATTTACTAATATAGTACTGGGAGACAAGCTCGACGTGGGGACACTTTTTAAACAGACCATGAACAGAAGATAGACTTTGCAGTTTAGCTTTTAAAAATCATGCTAAAATCATTCCATCTACTATCACAAAATCCTGTGATTTGTCCCCCAGTGTTGCCCGTTCTCTCCACAACCAGCTGATGGACTCCTGGATCACTCACTACCCGATCTACTTGCATCTACCAAACAGGCAACTTCAGTAAAAACACAATGAACTGACTGGAATTAAACTTCCACATCAAATTGTGAGATGTAGCTGAATAAATAGCTGAACTCCACTCACCCCTTTCTACAAAAAAACCTTCACTGACTCCGAGACCCTGTGAGTCACATCTTCCTCTCCTGCTGCCTCCTACTCTGCCTGCTCTGCTCTCTCGTTTCTTTCTTTTTCAAACACTTATCCAGCCCTCCTCCACTATTCTAGGGTCACATTTTGTTAGAACTTTTATCCGAGGCCATAGCCAGACTTTTACGCATTATAATTGTTTTAGTATTTCCCATCTGCCTTCAAATAGTTTTGTGAATCAAACCCACCTTGGTTGTCTTCACTTTGTTTCCTGTACTGCAGCTCCATCCTTTGAGATCCGGCAGCACTTTACACTCCTCCCCATCCATGCAGGGATGCATCTGGCACCACCACTTCTGTGCGACTATGGATGCTGTGAGGAAAATAAAAGAAATGAAACAGTTTTAAAAAAAAAATAAAAAATACAGGTGACAATTAACAACATGCTGTTTGAGGGTGTAGCAAGGTTCTGCCCTGGTTGAAGCAACAAGTGGGTTTCTACAGTGAACACATCGGAGTGCTTGAAGAGAGCGCCTTTTGATCTCTGCCCTACAGAGTGGGTCAATGTCACGCCGATGAGTGCTGTGTGCACGTTCGTGCAGTGTGAGGAGGGTGAATGTTAGTATGTAGGAGGGGTATTAAAGCGTGCAGCGGAGGTTGCTGTGTCAAGGTTTTAAATCGCTCCGAGGACGCCTACAGGGGAGGAACATACTGTATTCCCCTGACATTTCTGAAGTGAAAAGAGAACTGTCAAAATCGAGGAAGTCCCTGTCGGAGCCATTAAAGTGAAAAGAGGAGATAGGGATCGATTCACCTGTAACTGAGGCCACATTTGACATGATAGTAAATGACCCGGCCTTCTGTCTACTCCGCCGAACACAAGGTCTGATATGGCTTCGACGACAGACAAAAGGGTGAATGAATGAACTGGTGGGCGATTTGATTTGGCAGATTGTAAAGCCTTCGAGACACAGCAGCAGGGTCACGGAAATCTCAACGCTGTACCTCCTTTTTTTCTTCTTCCCAACAATATATCTCTCATACCCAAATAATCAGTGAAATAAGCAGCGGAGGCACGGTGACAGGTGTGACAGCTTTTGTCCCCGTACCGCAATTTCTAACCGAATCAGAAGTCAGTCTCAAATCATTACAAAAACTATAATGAGAATCCTGGCGTACCGTCTACACAAGATGGAGCCGCTCGTGTTGTTCCCGCCACCTGTCCAGGGAAGCAGGAGCACTTGACAGTCTGGGATCTCTCTTCGATCTTGTTCTTGTTGCAGCATCGGTGTGCGGCAATTACCTCACAGGTTCCCGCTTTCACATGAACTGGAAGCACAAACACACACACAATGGTAAGAACGCATGTCATGGTCCTCTGCAACAGTAACTCCATCTTGTCCCAAACGCTATTAGTAAATGCTATTAAACATTGCTTGTGTCTTTTCTTTGTTATACACAGTTGTTAAAAGGTTTTTTGTTTGTTTCCTTTTGCTTGTAATATTCTAAATCCCATGAAAAGTAAAAAAAAAAACCAACAGCATTAGCCTGTTCTCTTTACGACTTCCCTGTCTGTGTCACTCATGTGTTACTACTGAAGACATATATCTTTTCAAAAAGTGTCACAAATATAGAATTTCATTCATTTCTTTAGGTAATTCTGTTAAACAGCTGAGCGCTGAAGTTTTGAGCAAACAGGAGTAAAAACTGCTTTTGTTGGGGACTAGTTTCATCCGCGGATTAATACACATTATAGCATATTTACAGCACCAGCACAATGTATCTGGAGTTGTTTGAAAAATATGGACAGTGCTCATGTTCATCACCCTGACGGACATGGCTAGTTGATGTGTTTGATAGTAACAATGGAGGTATGTGGCACAGTGGAATAAGAGAGAAGATATATTTGTTGGTATTCCACTTGAATACAAAGTCCATAGACACATTTTGAGCAAGTGTTTTATATGAAATCGGGACTATAAGGGAAGGATTCAACATTTTGGGAAAAAGGCTTATTCACTTTCTTGAAGAAGATTGATACCACTCTCTAAATGTGAAGCTACTGCCAGAAGGCTGTTAGCTTAGCTTAGCACAAAGACTGGACACAGGGGGAAACAGTCTGGCTGAGGGCATTTGAGTAGTTTCTCAGCACAGTCTTATTTCAAACATCCGAACACAACGGCTACTTGAAATCCAGGTCATCCCCCAGGTGGAGGAGCCTGACTTTGAACCCCAGTGCAGCCCCACCTGTCCACGTATCCTTGATCAACATACTTCTGACCCTGCCCCCCAACCGGAGGACGAACAGAGAGAATTTCTCCATTGGGATAAGATTAATGTAGTTACATAACATCAGAAACACATTCTCCCAGAAGATGACTTGATTAACATCACTCAACTGCTTATGTACGTGAAAGAACATTACAATATCAATTACAAGGACACATTTTCACTGCCATTAAGTGGATTAAACATCGATACTGCTCTCTATTTGATATTCATTACTTTTCTACATAGAGGCATCACTATTCTGAGCATGTTTGTGTATTTACACGTAACAAGCAGGATTGGTTGGTTGGAAAAAAAAAAAAAAAAAAAAAAAAAAAAAGCATTTGAAAAGTTTTGACATTCCTTCCAGATAAGCCTTAATTATACCTGTAAAGATTTTCAATTTGGAACTTGACTTGAAAATAGATTGCGGCGAGCTTCCATCTTCCCATTAGCTAGCAATCCTGAAATCTCATCTACAACATTAAAAACATTTTGCTTCCAATCAATAAGGTGCTATTCACATTCCCACAAAAGGCAAGACAACAATTGCCGATTGAGTGATTTTCACCGAGCAGAAACTTACTGATGCAAAAACGGGTCAGGCTCCATGCCCTTGATGTGATTATCTTTAAGCCACCAGCACGCCCCCGATCAAAGTTAATTTCAAAAGTTGGGATAACTTGGATAGAATATTCAAACTTTGTTTAAGAGATAGATGCGCGTGGACAATAGGCAATCACTAGAGGTGCAACGAGCAAAGACGATCAACTCCGCCGATTATAATGGAGAACAAATAACGTGTCAGCCGCCAGTGTCAAAAATGTGCTCACTAATTTTAACTGGCCGGCATTACAAATCACAAATCAAGACCGAAATAGAATAAGATAACATTTCTCCATTGCTCCACCAATATAATTTACCAATAATTTAGCTGTCAAAAAACAAAGTGCCAAGGGACAGATGTCCCACTGAAAGCCTTGACAATGTTCTCAACCTTGTCTGTCCTTGTCCTCATCTTGCACAATGATGTGCTTCATTGGATGTAGTTTTGCTGTATTTACGCCCATGTGAAAAGGAGGAGAGGGAGCCTCTGTGCGAGCTGCGGCTAGGTCTGGCCTGGGACTCTGGACTCATTAAGGTGCAGGAAGCGGCTGGTTGGGGCTGCCCGTGTGAAGGGAGCTGCTGATTAAAACTGGAGCTGCCGCCCAAGGTCGCTGACTCTGAGGCTGGACCCAGTACCACCGTGCAGGGTGGACAGAATGAGAGGTTAGAGAGCAGGGCACGGTGGTCAGAACAAGCTGGTAACAATCCATATGAGAAGAAACAACCATGAACTGTTCACTGTTGTTACAATATAATGAGTATCCGGTTGTGACACAATGGAGCACAGAAAGTGTATCAAAAAATTGGGGAAAGAACTAAACTAAACTGAAATAAGAGAAACAAAATGAATGGTTTGACATTTTAGGAAATACTCCACACATTAGCTTTTTATGCTATGCTATGAGTGTTTGATTGATACTACTGCATTGAAGAAGGAGATGGTTATTTTTAGCTTAGCATAGCTCACTGTAAAACCACAATTTATTGTTTTTTGCTTCTAGGCAGATTATTATTACTTTTTATTAACTTCGAACAGAACCAGTCTAGTTTCCCTGTAAATGTATTTCCCAAAATGTCAAACTATTGCTTTAAGGATATATTTTAAAGAAATGTAAAATTAGATATCAGCATATTTGCTTCTATGAATTCTCCTCTTATTGTATTGTATTTGTTTAGCATTTTATTTTAGATTTTATCATATGTTTATATTTATTTTTTCTTTATTATTATTATTATTCAATTTTGTTTTGTTTTACAATGTATAATGTTGAACTGTAATGTAACGTTTTCACATCCAAGCTTTTTTCATGAAAATATTTCATGAAATATTTTTTCACATTCAAGCTTTTTTCAGGAAAATTAAGGGTTTTTTTCACATTCAAGCTTTTTTCATGAAAATTAAGTTTTTTTTGACATTCAAGCTTTTTTCATGAAAATTACGGGTTTTTTTTTCACATTTCATGAAAATTAAGTTTTTTTCAATACATTTTTTTCCCATGAAAATTAAGTATTTTGACATCCAAGGTTTTTTCAAGAAAATAATAATAATTTTTTTTTTACAGCCAAGCTTTTTACATCAGGGGTTCTCAAATGCACACAAAAACAAAAAGTTGTCGCTGCGGCTGAACCACTTGTAGCTGCTGAACCACCTGTAGCTGCTGAACCACCTGTAGCTGCTGAACCACCTGTAGCTGCTGAACCACCTGTAGCTGCTGAACCACCTGTAGCTGCTGAACCACCTGCATCAGGACGATGCATCTTGATCGTTGTGTCAGATTTTTCATTTAATTTTCTTTTACCTGACCTGGTCTTGAGCCATCGATCCATCTTGTCAGTTGACGCTCAAATTGACCGCGCAGATCATTTATGACGTAAGATCGTAAAACGGACCCACGTAGCTACGTAGCTATGCTACATCTATGCTACACTCTATACTAGACATTTTTAAACAGTTTGAGAAACACTTTTAAACTTAGAATATATCAATTGAAAATGTGACATTTTACCGATATACTCACGGACCACTAGGGGTCCCTCACGGACCAACAGTGGTCCGCGGACCACTTTTTGAGAAAGACTGATATAAGGCAATGATTATGGCTGCTAAAGGGATCTGCATGACTTTTTCTTTGAAAAAAAAGAAAGAAAAAAAGGTATAAAAAAGAATCATTTAAAATGGATAAACACTTCAGTTGCAAGGACTTTCTTTTATGAATAATTTAACATTCATTTAATATTTAGAAAAACCCTGTGGGCATATTTTACACAACCAGAGGTGCATATACTCTGCTATTTTCATCTTATGTCCAGTCAAACATACATGAGTGTATACATTTCAGCTGCAGCTCTGGGCAGGTATGTTTTGTTCAAGGACACTTTGACAGCGGTTGGAGGACCATTGACCCTCTGATTCTCTGGTTGTAAAACAGTCGGTCTAACCGCTGGGGTCACCCTGTCTTCACAGAACAAACCGCATTCTTTATACAGGAGCAACTGAGTGCCAGAGTCGTGAAGTGAAACATACATGTACTGCAGGAGAGAGGCTGCCTGTTTTCTCCTCCATGTGCTCTGTGTGTGTGTGTGTGTGTGTGTGTGCGTGCGTGTGTGTGTGTGCGTAAATGTCTCACACCTGTGATCAATACAGCTCTATTAAAGCACTTAGGACTGTCATCAGTTAGAATCACCATGCATCTATGTCAGCAAGAGGGAGAGATGAGAGACAAAGAAAGGTGAAAGGACAGAGACCACTAATGAGAACTGGCAGAAGGCCCAACCCTGCAGCCAATCAATACCACTCTGAAGACGAGCACTCTGCACTACAATCATATTCATCGATCCCCGATTGATAAACGGCCATATGCAACCAGAACCTGCACAGAGCTGGTAAAAAAAAGAAGGAATCTCACCTTGTGAGACAACTGTAAATCTGCTGTACATACATACACCCGCACATAAGATACTTATATCAGTTTCAAATTACGAGTGCAAATGTAAAGCACTTGTTCTAGAGGTCGCGTCTCAGCATTTATTGATTGAGATTAGGACTGTGTGACAGAGCGTGAAACATGTTTCTATATTTTGTCACATTTAGGTTGATAATAATTAAAGAATTTAGAATTTCTTTACATTTTATATTTGGTGCACAAACATTACATTCTCTAGTTGTGACAGCATCATCTATATTGTATTGGCTTGACACCAGTTTGGTAGAATGGGTCTCATGCATTTATTTTTTTTTACGTTTCATGACAAATACACATAGATTCTGGTAGCTCCTTCTTGGACAAGAATTCCCTCATATTGTCGAGACCTCACAGCTGCAAAGTTATGTGGTGCAAAAACCAGCCAAGTGACCTATTGATCGGAATGTGGCTGATATCTGGAATACCAGATTCATATTTCAGCATTATAGTACACTATCTACTCATCTCAGCCTAGTATCCCCAGAAATAATTCATCATTTGCACCCCGCAATTTATGCTCAGCGCCAATGTTCAATGAGACATTCATGTCATACTGTCTTTACTGTAATTACGAGCAAATGAGTCCTTGTTGTAATTCCAAATTGGAGATATCTACAGGCATTGCACCATTGCAGGAAGTTACATCAAAATAAAATTCAATTTTGACACAATATACAATTAATTCAGCAACATTGTTCGCTTGTATCTGGTTTTAGTTGTTAACAAACAGATACCCAGCACAGCAAAAGCAGCTAATTTAGGCCATTAAAATGACTACCAGGCCAGAATGCAGCACAATGCAAGAAGCCTTTTATGTGCAGATGCGGAAAGTAAGAGTGTAAAGGGAAGTCAGCTGGCTTTTATGTTGGAGACGGACGACGGACTTAGCATCTCATGCCAGACCTTGCCTTTCAGTAGCCATGCTCAATCCCTATATTTGCCATAATCACAATATTCACCTAACCGTAACCCTGAGGAGTGTAGAAAGAAAGAATTGTTCAAACTTTAGTCTTGAATGTTAAAACATAGACAGAAGGGCTCTGCTGCTAATGATAAAAAACGCTCAGAACATGATGGGTACCATCTACCAAGCATCACTGACTACAGAGCAGCTTCATTCCTCCGGCTGTAAAACTCCATAACCTATCCTCCACAAGTCATTAAAAAACAAAAGTGTTTTTCCTTCTTCTTCTTCTTCTTCTTGTGTAGCATTAAGGGACTACAAGTCACATTTTGTTGTGCAACTGTGTTGTAGAATGACAATAAACAAACCTTGTAGCCTTGTATAATGTAGAGTTTTACAACGTCCTTCTCTTCTCTAAGGGTTGATTCATCCACATACGCAAAGGATTTCTTCCTTCTCTGCTCTCAACAGTGGAGTGGAACAAGTGGCATGTTTGTTGCGACAGCGGATGCAAAACATGATAAGAGAATCAAGTTACCTTGATGACAAATGTTATTTTTACAGGTTTTAAAGTGTAACTTGAAGAAATGAATTCACAAACCATGGCAACAATACAGCACGTAAAAAGGTAAAGAAAAGGAACTTGACGCGATCGGTTTGATCCTATTCTTCGATCTCTGGACCACAACAGTAAGAAACACATAAATACACATGTGTATTAAAAGCAAAAACATTACCCTACTCGCCCGGGGGCGATTAAATGAAACCGCTACGTTTGTGACAAGCCGTCAGTCATCCCATTTATAAAATGACTGTGCGTGTCAAATAACATGATCTACACAGACCTGTTTAGTTCACGGTGAACAGTGCGGCACATCTAAAAGAAGAAAATACAAACCTGTCATTACTTTTATGAGGGAACAGGGCATTTATAAATAACACTTTGCAATGTGTGAATCCTCTGACACAAAAAAGGAAGCGTTGACGGATGCAGATATTTTACCTGTCACATTGCCCGCTGCACTCTCTTTCACTTGATATCATGTTCTTCTCGCAGCAGTTTGCTAACGGGGCGACAAAAGGCGGGCAGAGTGAAAGAGAACCATTTCCATTGACTTTATTTTTTTATTTAAGTTTGAAGAATCCTCACACTTGATATGCATTTTTGTTTTCGCAAACATGTTTTAATGTTCCAAAAAACGTCCGTGAATTCATCAGAGATGAGGAAACTATCTGGTCAATTCAAACAGCTGTCACAGAGATTTGAATGGATATGTATAGCACACACGGGTGAATTTAGTTAAAAGAAGTATACCACTGATTACAGATCTAAGGTCAAAATGACACTAAATATGTATTTTTGATGTATTAACGGAGATTTGAAGCCGACTTCTGCAGAAAATATCTAATATAAACCACATATATATTAAAAGTAGGATGAAAATTGTCCTTTAACTCAAAACAAATCTGGTCCCAGCTCAGAAAGCCCTCGAGAAATCCCACTGGAGACGGAACCTTATGGGGCAACGCTGGACAATAATATCTGTACTGAGACTTGTTACCAGTCACTGGGTAAAGTGCCCTCCTGTTATCCTTATCAAATAACTAATCATGTAGGTTAGGACAAAGCCACCGGTTGCTTTTAGCTTCTGCAGCTATCAAACAATTGATCTAACATGCAGGTAGAGAGGCATCAACAACACACTGCTCTGGCTGTCAGCTGCGTGACTGGCCGTATCATCCTCACCTGCCCAGTCAAGCGTAAGATACAGTAACGGAAGCACAACAGGGGAAACTCGACAAACAGAAGCACGGCGTTGATGCTAATGCTGACAGAGAAACTTCACTTAGCCAGAATCTGAAATAAATCATGTGTAAAACACAATGCACAGGACGCTTCCTGCGTCATTGTGACACAGTCTGTTTAAAAACACTAGGATTAAGACCTGGCAAGAATCCGTCATGAGTTGAAATCATATATGAGTTCCTGGAAAAGAGTCATTTTCTTTGTGCACCCATTTTGGTATGCATCGTTTCGAAACGAACATTTCTGGAACTACGTAAAACATACCCGGAGACATATAATCTGCTACCACTTGGCAGAATATATTTCAAATAATATGCTTGAGGCTCAATATGAGGCAGACCAGCCTCAAAAAAAAAGCAACCGCTTAACGTCACAAAGAACTCTAAAAGAGTTGACGTCCATAACTTTAAGACTGTATCGGAAAGGTTTTTTTATTTAGTGTTACAGATGCAAACCTCGCTGTTGCAGGTGTGAGAGGAGAACTTAATATAAATACAAATCAATTATTTACAGAAGTGATGAAGTCAGACAGCGTTAGTAATTCTTCATTTAACAAGTAAAACCTGAGAAACCCAATCAACACTTTTCAAAAGCAGAAGTGCGTCCCCGACCACAGTTAATTTGATATTTCACGACACAGATGATATTAGAGATGGAGACAAACATCGGCAGGTAAAAGGTAAAAGCTTATCCCTGATAAATCTCTATCGGAATGTATGTCGGTCAAATAGATGCAGTAACAGGGATGTCAAACACAATCAGTACTAAGTGTGAAATGACAGTTTGTGATTGCTGTGAATTCAACCATCACCACCAGCAGCAGATACGTTATGCTAAATTAAGATAAGCAGCTGCTGGCTGCAGCCTCATCTTTAACACACAGACATGAGAGTGGTTTCAACTTTCACATTTCCCGTGTGTATCTACTATTACCGCTCTCAAATAAAAGCAAAATGCAAAAAGAAAGCTTAAATCAAATGCCAATGTCATTATCTAACTGCTCAACAGCCCCACACATTCCTTCAAAAATGATTTGGATTTTACAACAGTAACATTTATGACCGATGACACTTTGTATTGTGTTGTTATGGTAACGTCATCTACCGTGTTATCAGTTATAGGGCTGTCACGATATCAGATTTTCACTACACGACTGTCTTGGGAAAAAGAATTCACAATATTATCCCGGATATTTATAGAATATTTGATAGATAAAGTAGATTAATAATATAAATCAAATTGCGTGTAGGGCGTTGGGGAGGGAGACAACGCAAGAACGGAAAGAAAAGGAAATCATTTAAGAGGCGCTGGATTATTTACACGATATTATATTAATAATATTGAATTTTTTAATATCACGGTTATACCGGTATATCACGACACCCCTAATTTGTACGACAAATTTCAAACAAAAGTTTAGCTTTCTTTAAGGCTTTTTTTTTTCATTATGCAGCCAGAGGAAACAGTGAAGGTCATCCATGATGTGCACGAGGTGATAGCAACACAACAGTGCAGCGACATCTCTCTTCAAGGTGCTGAGTGGACACACACGTTTGAATTCATCGAGGAAACTATAACATGACAAATGAGAGCCACAGAGTCTTCACTATCAATAACCTCCGACAGGGAAATAATCAGATAAGGCTATTTCATGGTTAGCTACACCACTCTGATGCCGATTCACTGACATCGGAGAAACACTGATAAGGGCAAAATATGATTCCTTTTTTTAATGACTGTGTTACGAAACCACAGAGAAATCAATAAGCAGCAAATAACAGGCAGGATCTGTAGCGTTATCAGCTGCGTACACTCCAGCGCATATTCACGCCTACTCAGGGAGCCCAGATCTTATGGAAGAACATAATTACTGAAGTACATTACAGCCTAAACATTTTACACAGCCATTTACAGTCACTTATAAAAACACACACTGAACAAGAACATGGTCGTCTAAACGCAAAGTGCAGAGATCCAACAAACGCACTTGAAAGCTTTTGGCAACCAATCATGGGAGGAAGATTTGAGTGCCCAAAAACGTTAACGTCAAATCCAAATGTGATTTCTTGACCACCCTGTTGACACGAATGGACGCATCTGCCTGACAGTAAACAAACTTCTCTATCCACTGAGGCATGAAGCAACAAGTCGGCTTCAGTAGGCTTTCAGCAGAGAAGGACGGAGCTAAATATACAGTGTGTATTTTCTGTTTCAATCCAGCCTCATGCAGTGTGCTGCCAGTCGGCCTTTTCCAGTCGGCAAAATGCAGAAACAGATCAAAACCCTGAAAACAGAGTCACATCCTGGCCACAGGCCCAGACCGCAGAGACAGCAGCAGCCATAAAAAAAAATAAATAAATAAAAAGGTTGTAGGCCATACAATGGAGACACCCTATGAATTAGTAATGATTCAAATCATCCTGAAAACCCATTTCGGACGACTCAAAAATGCTGAACACAAATAAGTGCAGCATATTTTCCAGGTAAAACTGTGCCTGTGATGCTCAAGGAGCACAGATGCTGGTCTCATACAGCCAAAAACACTCATTAACAGGAAATGTGAGTGTGTAGTAAAAACAATTCCTGGTAAAAAACCATTCAAATGGTTTGCTGCCACATCAAAAAGGCTGTTAATGTGGCAGCAAACACACCCGAAACATACCGAGGTATTAGTTTTTAAAACATTCATTCCTCTCGCCTGGTGAGGAGCACGAAGATAACTCTCACCAGTGTTTAATGGGATTACCATATTCAGAAAAGATGGACTCATTTCCACCCAGCTGTAAACCTGCTGAGCTGACAATCCGACCCAGTAAGTCCCAAGAAATAAGCTCACATCTGAGAGAGCGACTGAAGCGGGAGGTTAGTTTAAAAAGGGAAATTCCAGTATTTCTTAACCTGTGTGTTATTCTCATAGTTATGTTCACTATGAATATTGGTGAAAAAGACATTTATCTCTAATCCTAAAGTGTAGAGATGCGGACTCCGGCAAGAACAATGTTAAGGGGACAAAATGCACAAGCGTCAAACAGCTTCCTCAAAAATGTAAAATAAAATAATAATAACAATAATGTTTCGTTTTTTCCCTCAGGAGTTGGTGGCGAGCTAAAAGTAGAGTGAGACTTATATACGTCAGCTGGACAGAGACTAGAAATGAATGTTGATGCTGCTTTGCGTCTGCTGGATATTTAAAGACGCAGCTGTTTGCTAACACATTCATCTCATCACAATTTATAATGTGACCGTGTCTGTGTTCTTGCTACGGCTTGTTGCACTGCCCCCGAGTGCCCAAAAAAAATCAGTTATTGCTCGTTTGGAATTGAACAGAAATCTTCTTAAAGTCAAATTGCCAGATGACGATACAACTACCTGTCAAAGCTCCTTGAATATACTGTGCAATTTGAGACCGACCTCACCCGGAAAAGACTGCATTGGTGCAGATTAAGACTTCTATCCACGAGCTAAGACCGTAGTAGTAACGTTGTTATAGCGCGACTAAACCTCTTCTGTAAAGAGGCTGGGCTGGGCGGTCTGATTTTGGATCAGGAAGTTCGCATTTCCATCGTCTACTAAACGGTAACATTGGTTTATCTTAACCATGACCACAATTTTTCCTTAACCGAGTACCAAAGATAGATTCAGAAAGGGTCAGATGAGTCATTTTTGCAATGATACTTTGCAGCAGTATTAATAAACAGATCAAAAAAACATTTTATATAGAAACGTAATGCCAAACAACCTATTTTGTCCTTAAGTTTGGAGGACTTGAGCATTACATGAGGTTTTTTGTAAAGCTGTAGGAGGATCGTGATCTACTTTCCACTATCAACAGTTGTTGGCGGAGTTTCCCACATCTCTGCAACAGAGATGGTTAGAAAATGTTAAATGAATGTTGTGTTCCATTGGACAAAAATATGAGAATAACCACCAGGTTGACAAATACTGTAAGTTACTGTTCAGTGAGTGCTTGCAGTGCATATTATATTCAGCGCATTATTATTCCTGTGAGAGCACCCAGACCAAGAATCAAGCCGAACGTAACCCAACTGCAACGTGAAGCTCGCGGTGATCGCACGACTTTCAATTACTAAAATAAAGTGCGAGTATTGCTTGATCATCGATCTTTATTCTCGCAGGTTTGCTTTCTGGTGGCAGATTATCTTCTACTTTTTAATCCTTTCCACACTGAGGACGATCTTTAGAGAAGGAATATAGAACAGATGAGTGAGCCCTCACATTCCCCGAGTACATGCTTTAGCGGTTTAGATGAAGTCCATGTCAGTACCATTCATCTTGCTGCCAAGATGTTAGAGCTCACCACTGACTGATCAATTGGAGTCCCTCAAGGAGTCATACAGCCTTATAAGTGAAAGGCTACTGAAGTTATTAAATCCAGGGACAGCAGCGGCAGAGAGGCAGAAAAAGACTTCTACACAGACTCAAAAAGCCTTCTGCAAAGAGAGTGTTGTCTTGACACGTCGACTCATTCTCTAGACAGTCACTGAAAATTTAATAAGGTATGTTCAGACGCACCATCAAAGAACCATTATAGTCTTTTTCTCATTTCATCACATGTGATTTTTCTGGCGCTTTTAGCGAATCACACTGTATGTGAATTTTTCATCTTCTCATCCAAACATTGCAAGATATAGAACGACAAAGGGCATTTTCCTAAAAGTTTTCTCATTGATCCACATCACATGTTTCCCAGAGTTGTCTTTCACTAAATATATTTGGATCTGGACATCTCCACATCAGGAGATACCGCTGGATAAAGTGTCTTGCTTTGGTTTACTTGTTGTTGCAACTACTGAGAATTACTAACTCTGGTCTAGTCAAATGTTTTATTCTGGAAAGGAAAACCCGGCAATTATCTTCTGGTGTTATTCTTATTTGGCTTTACTAGCAGAAACTGGAAAACGTCTCTCGGCTGTCTTAGCTGGACACTTTCACTTTTCTCTAACGTGCAAAAATATTAAAAGGAAAAAAAAATAGGGGTCAGACTACACTTATTGAGTTGTTTTCTGTGCAACTGGGAATTCATTTGAAGGAGAGGAATATGTATATATGGCAACATTGATTTAAAATTCTTACAAAGAACTACATTTCAGTGTATCTTTTTTATAGTCATGAGAGACAAATAAGCCCATCTGCTTGGAGAGTGGACTGACTATTTCTATTTGTAATGTTGCTTTCCTAGCACAGCATTAATATTACATGGGCAAAACTGGAGACTAGAGATTAGTCATAAGCACATATTGTACTGTTTTTCCAAATTGTCCTTCTCTTTTCAGAACAAACACAGACCTAAAGGTCACGGATGGCTGAGGGGAAATCTTTCTGACAGAGAGCAATGGTGCTCATGGCCGACCCTTTCTTAAACCAATTTAATTTATCCTAAATTGCTTTGTTAAATATGTTTCAGTGGAAGTATAATTTCTCCCTGGTTTATGTTTTTAACAATCCAGGAGGTCTGGTTAGAAGATTAGACATACAAAGAGACTTTCGGCTAAAAGCGGATGAAAAACCTATGAAGCAATGCTTTGTGGGTCCATTTTGTTTGCATTTGTTGCACTTGTTGTACACACATGGACATACACAAGCACGTGAGAAAAGCATAAAACATTCATGACTATGGTTTGTCCCACCTCAATGATACACACAATGAAAAACTGAACTTGTGTTTACCAAAAATAAATCCACAAGATTCCTTTAAAGTCAAAGACAGATTAGGATTTTAGTTAAATATTTTAAAAAAAGTCAGCGGGTTCCATCTCGTCCTTCAAGCTTCAATATCTAACCAAAAATTAAAAACCTTTACCTTCCCGTAAAAATGCTACGGTTGACATGAACAAATGTCGTAGGAGAGATCAACCAGCATGCATTGGGGGAGTAGACTTTGCAGATATATTTAATAAAACGTTTCCTTGTTATTTGAAAACATTATTTCTGCAGCATTACATTTCCTACAGCACATATTTTCTGATGCAAAAAAAGTGTATATGAAGTCAGAGCTCCTGGTAGTGGATTTAAACAGAGGGATTATCCAGAGGTTCTGATGTACAGTACATGAAGAAAACCTCTCCTACTTCAAAAACTCACTTTTGCAGTGCTTGTGCACATACTTTAGGATATCTGGAGTGCATACCACCCCACAAACTGTGAAATAAGACAACCCAGTCAGTTTTTTTGTGAGCTGCCTGGATCAGAAAACATGTATTTGAACAAGCCATTCAGATTTTGGCTTCTTATGTCACATGCAGGCTCATAGAATATATCTCATCTGAGTATCTCCACCCACGGCTTGAGAACTACCTTTGCAAAGTTGTGCCAAATTTCTCTCGAAAGCCAATCAGAGAAGATTTGGCTTTTTTCGGTAGGGGGGCTTAAAGAGACAGGCGCTAATGTCTCTGACAGAGGGAGAATACAGGTATATTCAGACAGTATAAGATAAACTATGTGTTTTTTTTTTAAAAAAACATTAAATCATGTAAACATGTTCTTGTAAAAAAAAAAAAGTATGGAGCTAAAAATGAGAATAATATGTGACCTTTAAGTAAGCTGTGTCCTTTCATTCATTTAGGGTGAAGGGTACTGAACTTTGCTTTGTTTTATAATTTAGATCCATAGTTCACAGTAACCTATACAACAAAAATATTAGAGCAAAAGTGGATTTTTTCTGGAGTGTAATCAAAAGCGCTCCATGCCCCGCTCCACCCAGTGTTGGTCTCCGCAGAGGCAGACAAAAGAGAAGCCAGAGATCCTCTTCTCCTGTCTCTGGTCTCTCATCTGACATGCACACATGCTGGTTATCTGTCGAGCAGATGTCATGTCTTCTCTAAACGGCTGCCGTCTCTGCTCTCCAACTGGATTCCCATGTTTTTCATCTTGAGCAGATTCCTCTGATGCCTCTCAGAGCTGAGTGACAGGCACGGTGTCATGAAATACGAAGCATTGGCTCAACGAGAAGGGGATGAGGGTCTCCACTTAAACTGTACATTTCTGTAACAACGACAGCGCCACAGTTATCTCAACGCAGACGGATCCGTCTTCATTAGATGGAGGAGACGACAGACTGCGTTAACAGTAGAGCAAAACTAAGAAGGGCGGTTTGCTTCAAACGGCTCATAGCTGAGGATCAGAAATGATCGTCCTCTAAATCCGACCGTCGTGTTGTTACATTAACCATGCTGCTAACTGAGGGGTATATTTAACCAGTCGCTCTAAATCAAACTTCGCCCTGGAAAACAATATCTCGTTAGTGGCGAGGCAGCCAATCGGCACTGATCCCCTTTGAATTGCGTGCCGCCTAAGGACACTATTAAAGGGTATCTGACCTGTCCACCCACTGACAGCTCAATATAAATGTTCCTTTTTTTAATAGACCATCTTCCTGAAAAATATGTCGACAAACCTTTTAAAAAAGCCATTTGAGGAGAACTCCAATGGTTCCACCCATTACATTTTATGCTCCAGTCCATTCACATAAACTTGATGCTCAGCCTCGGTTGCTGTTTTTATGGTGCGATGTGGACACTCGGCAATGCACTTCATTCCTGAGGAGATGTGAGCCAGAAGGCAAAAAGTCATGGAGCGCAGCAGGAAGATGGAAGCAAGCAATTGATAGACTGCATTTTAGAAGCTTATATTTCACTTTATTCAGTCAGTATCCAGCCTCTAGTGAATAACTACCAGGCCATAGCGTAGCATTACTTTAAAAAGGAAAAAAGGAAACTACCCAAGGCTGAACAGCTGACGAGTTTCTCTTCGACTTCCTTTTCAACATCGGCTGACTACAAATGAGCACTCATAAATGTCTGTTAGGATTTATATTATCAAACTGCCTAGAAAAGAGGTTTCAGGAGACAGTTGTTAAGGCAAATGGATTATATTTACGATTGGAGGCTGCAAATCTGTAATCGTAAGTACAAGGAATTAGCGTTTGGAGAGGAAATTAAACTTTCCCGACATGTTGTCAGACATCTTGAAATAATACTAAATGCCAATTTAGAGACAGATGTCTAGCTGTTGGAAAGCCTTCACAGGTCTTAATGACGACAGCGCTACAACAACCAGCGCTCAGAGGAGAAAAAACAAAAACAACCTAAAGCTACATTTCAATTCAACATGACGAACACGTTACACGTCTCACAGCAAGCTGTCAGAATATTGTTCTTTTGCTTAGAATTTATTTATCGAAATCAGGGTTTTTTTTTTTTTATTTAAAGACTGACTTTGTGGGCAAAATCGAGACAACTGTGCCCCCAACAAGCGTTATGTAACAACCGTTCCCATAATGTGTTCGGGGATGTTAACAGAAAGCATAACGTTGGCACAATGTTGATTCAGTGAGTTACGCTGTAGGCTACATGTTTATTTTAGGCTGTAATTGCTTACATTTTCGCAAATTAGCACTATTAAAAGTATGCTGAATTAGCTATTAGCAGTTAGTGCGCTAAGGGTTTTGAATCCGCCGGATCAGAACACTTTGTGTTGCTGCCGTCAGACAGGTAAAACCCTGCGTTGCCACCAGACCGCTGTGCCCCCCCCCGGCGCTGGGGTTTGCCCCACCTGACTACGAGTGACTACAGCTGCTAACTCCCGGAGCTGCTGCACGCTCTCCTCTGCTAGTGGCGGGGAGGACGAAACCAAAATGCAAGTTTTTCTAGTTTCTGCCACTTTGCCATTTAATCCAATAAACAAACTATCAAAATGTACACGGACAATACGGTTAGTGGTACAGTAAACACAAAGTGGCAGCTAAACAAATCTTTCGTGCGACTAATGAAACCCTACAAGAATTGTGAAATTGTGACGATGATGATGATGATGATGATGTCAGATCAAGTCTGACATTTCCTCTGCATCACAGCAGCTCCATATGAAAAACATTCAATACCTCAAGGATACATACATGGAACTTAACATTACAATTATTAAAGACAATATATTTATATGTTGATAACTGTACATTTAGGTTGTATGGATCCAGTAGCGGAGGTGAAATCCTGCCTCCTATTTCCTTGCAGCAGGTGACACATCTGCACCTTTAAGGCGCGTTAGGACTGATGCCTAATGAATCATACTTTTGTATCTTGTAACTAGGAGCATACCATAAAGAGATACATTTATTGCATCTTTCTAACTTTTATTTATGACTCTTCCGCCTGAACTAACTATAAACTCAGCAGGTGGACGATGCTCTTTGAAGTCTGTAATCCCCACACACCGCAGGAACTGTCCAGACATCAGGTTGTAAATATCAAATATGTTTGATAGGTGCAGCTCAGGCCTGTCTGGGAGTCAATCACTGAAGTTAGGAGTGAAGCTCTAAAGCTACCAGACCATCAGTTCAGAGCCATTTCCTCTGTGTCACCTGCTTTATATGAAAACGCTGAATGTTGGACTTTGCTGCACTTGTTTAGCGAACCTGACGGTGTAAATGAAAGCATCCCCTAAAAAGTGAAATGAGTTGAAATATATGATCTTTGCCTGGCTTTCTTTCTGTCCTCCATCCGACTGGCTCTGCACTAACACGTCTCAGGCTCCTCTGAGTACGGCTGCACCTGTCTGCTCTCTGTTCCAACATGACTCAGACATCCCCGCCTGCTCCTTTAAAAGCTCCTTTATCTCTACGATGCACTCTATAGGCGTATACTGTGTGTGTGCCACTCCAGAAAACACTCAGCTACAAACCATTTGTAGAGCATTTGGCGTAACACAACTCAACTTCAGCATTTGCATGTACTATTCTCATAGCCTACGGCAGCTCATTTAATATGTGTGAGCTTGAAATATTCTATGAAAGCTGACGTCAGAGACACAAACGTGCAATCTGCGATTCCACGCTGGTAAACATGCCGCTACTAATTCATTGACAAAAATTGGGAGGATGAGGAGAATAAACATTTTTTGCGGGATTCAAGCACAAAACATGCTTCGGACGCACGGTGCCGGGAACAGTACGACCAATCAATCTCCTCGGCGCCAAATTATTGTCCAGCCTTTCTGTCTATTAATATTTTCTCTGTGGTTTAACTTACGTGTTTCCCTGTTGATGTTTGTCTTTTTTGGCAAATATATTTTTTCCCCAAATTCCTTCAGTATCTCCTCCTCATATTAGTCTATCTTTCTCTAATTTCCTTTTCCCCTTTTATATATTTATTTATTACATTTTTAATTGTATTGTTCACACACGCTTTCCTCTCTGTAAAAATACATCTAAATCATAATAAATGGCACACGCGCCACACCAGTTCATGATTATCAACTCCCATCTTGCACTTAAGTATGTTGTGCCATGCCTGCGTCAATGTTAAATCACCTGTTGTGTTTTCTCACGTGAAGAGCGTTATCTTCGTTTGAATAGAAAACGTGACCTTTTGTACAGTAAGATATTAATACAATTACTCATATAAGATAAGGAACGAGGAAAAGGGAAAACTAATCCTTTTTTTCTGGGTACTAAAACAACAACTGAAGGAACATGCACTGCTACTCTAGAGAGGTGCTGGCATTAGAAATATTAATCATTTTTAATCCTATGTCCAACATCCATAAGTCAACATTTTAGGAACCAGGCAAACAAACAAAAGAGTAAAAATCACAAAGTCGAGAAAAATCTGGATACTTGCATTCAAATGTATAAAAGAAGAAACATTTGTGGGCGAGTAAAGAAAAGTGCAAAGATTAATTGTAAGCATTCATGAAGTAAAAATTATACAATAGACATATTTATGTGCATATTTATAAATAGAAAAAAATGGCGAAGAATGACCTTTCTATGGACTGTGAACTCATTGATCGTGGTCTTTATCCCACAGTGCTGAAATATGTATTCATATTAATAAAAATAATCAGAGTTAATCAGAGCTCCTTCCTTTATTATTATCATAAGCAACACAACCAGAGCGGAGGAACAATATGTTGGAAAGCTGAACAACGGCACTATTCCTCTCTATGATATAGAAATTGTAACAAAATATTCCAGAGTTAATATTAAGTAGCAGCAGGCATCAAACAGCCTCTCGTATAACACAGCTCTTCAATACATTAAAGTTTTAACGGAGCACCGACAAGGAACGTAGATGTGGCCAATTTGAAAAGGGACTCTACCTCCTCCTGTTAAGCATCAACCAAGCACAGCCCATTAGCAGCAATACAATTGACTAACTTTAAAGGAGGTTGATCTAATTGCTGGGTAAGGGCAGGCTTTTAGTTTGTAAGACCCAATTACCGCCATGCTGTTAGCACTTCTTCACTAATTGCATTCATCAGCTCAAATCGTTATCACCAGGCTTTCCTTCGATTTCTATCAAAATCCAAAAATCCCCATTTCTTTGAGTTTCAGAACAGCTAGAGGTAACTCATAATGTGGCGAGGGATAATGGGTTTACATTTAAGCTGTAATTAGAGGGGAAATGGAGATAGAAGACTGTTGGCGTATCTGATTCTGACACAGTATGGGTCCTCCTATCTGCGACAATAGAACACGAAGACAGAATCTACTTTAAACTGTTGTCCCGGACGCTGTTTGCTTTAAATCTCTGATCAGATGTGAATAGACCTTAACGCTGGCAGAGTACAGAGAACAAGTACAAATTTGGTTTATTACAAGTTGCGTCTTGGCCAACATTGTGGTTATAAATGAGACAACGGTTTATCTAAACATGTCATTCTCTGCAAGATGTTCGACAAATGATGATTTGATCAAATGTATATTTTTCTGTTTGGGAGGAAAACAAATTAGGATGATGTTGTATCATATACCCTATGTGAGCGCATCTGAAATGTTGGTAAAAATCCCTATTTTTGCAAAAACAAAACTGTATTTGAGTAATAAACTTTGCTCTGCTCGATCACATACTAACAAGCTATTATTCATATAGTCACAGTAGGACATAAAATTGAGTATCTACTGAGTTCCAACTGCATAGTATGTGGATTCTGTGCATGCGAAAAATGCCCTGATGTATATTAGATTAGCAGAAATGTTTGACTGGTGTCTGTTTGATGTATTGTTATAGATGTTTTTTCTTATTTGTGATTATTATATGCACTGATCTTAAGATTTTAAACTGTAACATATTTAATGATTATCTGACCTATCAATACCCATCAAGAGGCTGGTGTTGGAAATTAGCTTTAGCAATATACTGTCCATGTGTGTATCTGACACTGCTACTGTCAATGTGTCTCTGTACTTGCCCCTTACAAAAAAAATAAATAAATAAAAACATCTGAGCAAAAATAGGACTTGTTGTATATATAAACCAGAAGTTCCCTTTAAACTCTGCAGATGTATAAAACGACTTTTCTGCTTTTTTCCCCAGCATAACATTCCACACATAATAAAAGGAACAAGCTCAAGAGAGAACTTTAATGTCCTCTAAGCATGTGAATAAAACTATTGACATTCTCCCAGCACATATACTGTCCCCCTGCTTCCCTCCGCTGGCTACACAACCACACACACACACACACACACACAGAGGATACGACCAAGGCCACACGCAGCCACTCATGGCTCATCTATACAGCTGCCATTCAGATGCGTATAGCAGAGGACGTTTGATGGTTTTCTAATCTCGGTAGCTGCCACCGGGAGATGGGGCGAGCTGACCCCTGTCATCCCCACAGTGCATCTCAAACAGCCCCACATCTCCATCTCAATCTCCCTCTACTCGCTATCTCTGTCTACCATTGTGTCGTCCACCTGCTCTCCAAATGTCAGGACGAATGCTCTGTTGCCGCATCCCCCATACGTCCCCTGGGCGGGGGTGACCTGCTCGGCCCGCTTGGTATAATGTCATGCTACCCGCGGGCAAGGGTTCGACGCTGACCTGCTGTGTGGAATGTGCAGAAGGCTAATGTAAGCTCCCACGTAAGAACAGAGAGATAATGCGTTACAGGACTCACAACAGGCCGGCAAACCTGAGGAACCCATGTATACTGACGCTCCTGATGAGAAACAATGAGGTAGAAAAGTGTGGGTCCAGTTGGCTGGGATCAAAATCTTCCCTCCAAAAAAAGTGACCCGCGGAACAGACACTAAACTGTGGCTTGTTTAGCAGTGAGGCTCAATTTATCTGATGTTTTTTCTCCCCTCCTCTGTTTGCCCCCGCTTGGTCCTTTTCTTCCCCCTCGTGACTTAGTGTCCTGATTGGTACTTGTTGAACTTCCAAAAATAATTTTGTTATAAAAACTAAATTATATAAAAGGTCAGGCAATATGGTGCTTGTGTGGTAAGGCTTTGGTACATTTTGTCAGTTTTGAGGCTCCATATAAAATGTTAATGAAGAGAAAAGCAGAAATTGGTTAAGTATAAAATAAAAAAGAAATATCATGCAGTATAAAGATAAACTTCTCTTTTCAGTCATTTAGCAATTTCCTGTTAAATATATCTTTACTGCTCTATTGTTCAAAACACAATGACGAAATCTGCCCCAGAGCTATCCGAAGTAGGACTGTCACAAATTGTATTATTTAGAATTTCGAAAAATATTCTAAGCCTTTAAACACACAAAAACAAAAAACTCTGCTGCTTCCTGGTTTTTTAACAAGACCTATCAAGCATGAAAAGCTTTCTACAGAGGCTTTTCCCCTTCAGGCTGCCACGGGGAAACAATTCTAATTTATCTAGTAAGCATATTGAATTTACAATTTTAATGTGGCACATCTTAATATATCTTCTCCAAAAGAATTATCTTACTGTGACAGTGGGGAGAGAGAAAAAAAAAGGTTAATGTCAGGCAACAAAATTGAAAACGTATACGTTGGATTCTGCCGCAAATTCCGGAGAATCAGTTTGTTCCTAATATGCAACGCTGAAAATGAAGAGGGGAAAAAGTTAAAGCCAATTTGCATAGAATACAAAAAAAAATCCCCTGAAGCATGAAAATCAGCTTGAGAATGAGCCATTAGAGTGCATCACACAGTTTTTAGAAAGTCTCTACCATAAGCAAATATGGAAATATTCCACTGAATTCAAATGAGAGCCAGTGCACATTTTCTTCTTATTAATAAGGCAGCACGGCCCCTTGTGTGCATGTGAATATAGAACAAGACCTTGATTTAAACCCGACGTAAACCTGAGCTCCAAAGACATTTTGATTCCAATTTGTGGAGCTATCCATGACCCGTGTGGCTTAATGCCTAATATTTAAAAATGTAACAGAGTTTACGACCTGTAAACGCACAGCTTAGAGCGTTTTTATCTCAAAAGAGGGAGCTGCTGCCACGTTGCATCACAAAGCCTCAGCGAGAAATGTGTTTTTCACGCCTGTTTTCCTCTCTACCACATTTGAGCGTTTGCCCTCGCGGACACTGACCAACAAACCAGAGAGAGCCTGATTACTGTTTTTTTTTTTTTTTTATTTTAAATGAGAGAGTGATATACTGTTGAGGAAAAAAAAAAAAGTATCCAAGTATCTAAATAGCTGAGTAATGAGGCCGCTATATGACCTGGTCACATCATCAGTCTAAATCCTATCGACAGGACCAAAACAAATTGCACAGCCAAAGGGTACTTGTTATCACGCTCGCTCTCTATCCAGACCACTCTCCTCTCACCCTTCTTCTCCCTCTCCACTCTTTCATGACTAGCTAATGAATGCAGATGGTGCTCTGGGGGATGCAGTGGTCTTATTACAGGGGTTATGTGTGCGCGCTGTAAGCTCAGCATGCTCCAGTCAGGCTATGGTGAAAGGTTCAATTGCTTTGGCGAAGCCCCCACCTCAATAAGCAGAAGGACTAAAGAGGTTTGTTTACTGGGCCCACCTTGACTTGACCTCCGTAGCTCAGGGACAGGCTGCGTGATTACCTAAGTGTCAGTGCAGCCCGGGGAGAACGGGGCCAAGCCTCCTCTCTCCCTCCTAATAAATCACAGGAATAAGCGCACAAACCACAAGAGCGGGACAAATGCAAAACCAAAGAGACAGCAATGTAAGCCCGAAGATTAAATTGTTTATCCAACATGTTGGCAGTCACACAAGTGGGATTTACCACTATCAGTATACAATCATCAAGTATATTCAATAAATATTGAACTTATCGATTAGATAATCACGTGAGAAGGTGAAAAGTCTCCGAGCACATTTATTGGACTATTTTCTTGCGAGCACATTTAGGCCAATCATTTAAAAAAAAGAAAAGAAAAAATAACATGTGACTAACACATACACCATATTTCATAAAACATTCATAAAGACCTCCCATGTCCTATAGTCTCTTCACAGGTGAATCTGAAATGAAGTTATTAAATGGTAAAATTATTCAGCAGCTGGTAGAATAAAAAAAAAATAAGCTGACAGAGAGTTAATTCTGCTGTCACAGGTTTTTTTCTTCGGTCTTCGTCTTGATTTGAAATACACCCCGACACGTCACATGCTATGATGCATTTTGTTTCATATAATGTGCATCCCTTCCCTTTGCCGTCTACGCTGTCAGAGGCCTGGATTTTGATGTCCTATCAAAGTCTCTTACTGGTCGTGCTGCTGTTTTCAGCAAACATGGAGCCGTTTGCCTCCAGCCATTGTGTGCCATTTGTCCTCCAGTGGAATAAGGCTCATTATTTCAATGTGTGGTCACAGTTTCTACCGATACGCCCAGGGATCAGGCCATCTCTCCATTAAGGGAAATCACTTTGAAAGGTCTCGTCTTCCACCATACACACACACACGCGCACGCACACACACACACAGTACTGGTATTACTTTTTTCAATGTGATGCTTAAGATCGCATGACTGCACAAAATGCAACCTTACAGTAAAGCTGCGCTTCGCTGGTGAGCAAAGAAGCCGAGGAAGCTCGGCTCATTATCTCAGTTTCTTTTGAAAAAGTCAGTGAGATGGACTGAAGTCGTCACATGAGTCTGACCTGGACTGTAAAGAATTGATGCGATTGTTTATTCAGGATGCAGTCATCGAGGGAACTATAATCCATCGCAATCACCCCTACAAGAGTGTTATGACTTTCTGATACAGTATCAGCTGGATCATATTTGTTATGATGCATCTTACTGTCTTATTGTGAGGATTTATTGTTCAGGGTAAAAAAAGAAAAAGAAAAAAAAGAAACATAATTCTATTTTTAGGAGCTCTTTCCCAGAATGTTTGAATAAATCCTTCTCTAAAAGCAGTAAATAGGAACAGAAAGAGTCGGTTTAATGGGTCCAAATACATGGCTAAAGTTTTAAATCCCCGGGAAAATGAATTCATACGTAAATGTAGGTATGCAGGGATAATAAATGAGTAATGCTCCATCTTCCCTTAACAATTTAAAGTCATTGAAGTCTATTCAGCAAAACACTTAAAGGATAATGCCAGTGTATAATAATATCACGTATTTGTTTGTCTGGATTTCTTCCTGCATGCAATACCTATCCAGTCTGATGCTCATGCCTTCCTGGAAGTCAAAAGCCCCCGTTATTCTGCTTAAAAACATTGTCTTTCTTTTTAGACGTTTCATGGGCAATGACTGTAAATGAGACAATAAGAACGAATAAAATAACACCAGTGCTTCTCCTTAATCCTCTGCTTCTCCAGTCAAGCTGTTAGCAGCAGCCAGTAGTAGCAGACTTTGCTTGGTCTGGGCAAGTTGCCCTGGAACAGTAACAAAGAGGAACACATGCGGAGTTGTACCTATGTGGCTTCTGTGTGACGATGCACTGGTCAGTTGTCCCCACAGAGACACCATACAGACGGTCAGCAGCAGTGCCCTTCTGCACATGCTCTGTAGGTCGCTCTCCCGCATTCTGGAAAACAAGAAGACAAAAATAATCAGCGGTCAGCCATATTTGCATCAAACGAACACTCTGATGTGCCGGCTGGCTCGCTTGGGTCCACGCCAACAAGCTCCCAAAGCTTCAGCTTGGCAGTCAGGGGTGGTCAATTATAGTAACTCCTGAAATTACAAAGCTTGGATCTGCAGAGCTCTAACTTGACGCCTTTGGCGGATTGAGGTGAAACCTGCTGAGGGCCACACACAATAGGGTTCTCCATAGAGCACAAAATGTGTCTGTATACAGCCAGGAAATGTAAATGAGTAAAATAACAAAGCATGCGACGACCTTGCATGAAGTCCCAATCACACGCAATCACAGAAATGTACTTATGTGCTACTTCTATAAAAAGGTACGTTCGACCCAACCCTGGTACCGTATGTGCTGTGCAGGGATCTGGCTACAAACTTTCGACAACCAGTTGGAGTGATATTGTTTTTGCATTTCTTTTTGTTTTGTTTTCTTTTCTGCGGTTTAGGAAGTATAATGTTACAGGAGGTAAGCCTGTCAGGCAAGATACAGTATCTGTGTCTGAGATTTCTGCCTCCACCCAAACACAATGGAGGAGAATATTTTCTGCACATCTCACAGTTTTCGTAGGGACTATTTCTTCAGAAGATGTTCCCATTGAAATTTGATTCTTTTGTATTGGGCATTGAAGATATGTTGAATTTGAAAAGCTTTATTTCACACACAAAATGAAATTCCATTCACCTGCAAAACCTGCAAAACCTGGACCAAAAAAACCAAAACTATGTATAAAAGTTCATCTCCTTGAAGCATTAGGTCCCACAACACAATAGCTCAAATAATGAATGTGAATCACCCCAAATACTCTGTCTGTGATGCTTACAAAAACATTTTTATTATGAATTTATTATTGAACCGGTTTTTATTAACAATAAAATTCCTGTCCATGTGTGGTGAAAGGTTACAGTAAGTTATTTTGTTATTCCGTTTAATGATTAGAGCGGTCATGTCCTGTATATGGGAACGCATCCATGCGCACAATAACGCTGCTACTACGAATACTGTGAAATACAAGAAAACCGATCTGATTGGAGCCTATAAATTTGGAATCTGAATTACATTCATTACAAATCTGAAGATGTGCAATTCAATGAGGCAAAACTAAACATGAATAAAAGATGTTTTGTCATTTTGTAGCCTATAATGTTCACGGACCAATGTTGGCACTAAATGTAAATAAAAGCCTGATGTTCATACTTTATTTTGTGTGCAGAGAAAGCCCATTCAACCAATATAGCTATATTTTGTCACGGAGCACTGTGCGTTGTGGCTTCCTCGCGTGAGATTTGTTTTGAGCAGCGTGAGTGCGCGAGACAGAGCCTCAAAGCTTTCGCCTGACGCCAAACGTGCGAGAGTTGGCAAGCGTGTATAAACACACTGCAATTCATAATACCAATTTAGATCTGGAGACAGCTAGAACAAATGAAGTCTGTTTACTCTCTCTGTCTCCCTCCCTCCCACTTGCTGTCATCCTGCTACCTGGGAGCTGAGTAATGCTGTTTGTGGGGTCTGTCTTAATGTGCTCTGCTCAGTCATTTTCATGTACTTTCAGAGGGCTGTTGTCCAGTAATACTCTCCGTCTCCATCTGAGAAGCCTGCGGAGAGCGGAACAGGCAATGCAATCAGTGGCTCATCTGACTGCCAACAGAACTGGCCCCCTCTCTCTCTCTCTCTCTTGAGACAGAAAGCAGCCGCAAATCACAGCTCTGCCTTGAACTCTGTTCCAGTGCAGCCACTCAAATTAGTAAAATGCTTGGTTTCATGAAAAGATATCAACTCTTGCTTATCTGGCGGAGGCTCGCATATGAGGGAGATGTTTTTGCCGCGACTGCCTTTGTACTGACAGCCAGCGCTGGGCGAGATCTTAGCGAGACGCTCTAATTCTGTACAGTATCAGACAGCTGACGCAATCGGGATGTTATGAGCACCAAGACTGTGGACAAACATAGAGTGTCTGATACATCACCGACAGATTAATAAAAGGGGCGATTTGAAGGCTGGGGTTTAGATTTACTGTCGCTCACATCTGGTCAGATGTTAAAGCGAAATGATCTGACTTTGAGCAGAAAGGTTGAAGCCTGAGGTGGACCTGCGATGAGGCAAACAAGCGGCAACCAGGAGCCGACTGTGACGCGCTGACAGCTGTCGATCAAGACCAACTCAGCCTGAAAATACACATTTATCTAAGCCTCAATACCCTCTGAAAAATCAAGACAACCACCATGGCAGATGTGGATTTATCAATGTTAACATGATGTCAAATGTGTTGACTTCGTAACATAAATGTATCATCTCTGTTTTTTTTGACCACTGATGGAACTCGGCAACAAGTATACATAGATGTGACAGTTTAGGTTTCAGGCTTCTGCAGAACATTACTTTACAAAACAGACACACACGGCAGCATCCAGCGTAACTCAAGTGGTTGTTGATCTCTGTTCATTGGAGACTAACCTGTTCAATTAATTACATTTACTTTTATTTTCACCTGCACAACACCGGACCACATGCAGCGATAATATGATTAAAAAGGAAGATTTCTTTCACTAACGCGAGTCCAGCTCAGCAGTTCCACCTCATTTTCAGTTCATTACCTTTGGTTTCTTCCACGTCTGTTTATCCTAAAAAAGAAAGATATTAAATATTTCCGCTTCTGTAAACAATCTCGTTTTTTTTTTTTTTAACTTATTTGCAATTATTAATAACAAGAAAGGGAGAAAACTAATACACAAACTGAACTCCAGAAATAAATGGAATTTCAGCGCGTGCTGCCTTGCCTCTCGGAAAATGAAACGTCTAGAAGTTGGTCTGCGACTGTTTTATTCCAAACGAGATTTAAATCTACTCGAGCATCTTGTGCCGCAACTTCCATCTTGTGTGTGGCAGTGTTCAGGTGGCGTGTTGGAGCTGGTTAACAGGATAATTATTCCACCTGATGGATGTGGCACTGAGACCAGGTGGCTCATCACAAAATGGCCTGATCAGGGTAAATCTATTTTGTGATAGGTTAAGGCTGATTTTTACATGCTGGAGGCACACAAACACATTTAGTGCCATGATCAGTTTTCATGCAGTTTGGATACCAATGTTACTTTCATTCGTTTGTCCACAGCAGTCCCACGCGTCTTCTCCAAACTGTGCGTATAAGGTCTGCGAGCACATCTGATAAGTGGCTGATGGTCTCATGCCAACTAAAGCGGTCATCAATAATGCCGCCGTGGTTATGTTTACGCAGCTCAAAGCACTGAGGTGAGGAAAAGATCGTGCACGTGTCCCACACAACTACATAGTAATTGTCATAGTATTGCATTTTAGCAGTTAGTATACACATCAACGTACATAGGTGCTTCATACGAACAGGAAGTGACACCGTCTTGTAATATTTGCAATATCAGATGTTCATCAAAGTGCAATTTTGAAGTTTCAACACCACTTAAATTTCACACATTTTCCTCAGATTTAATACTTTTTTTTCTGTTTGTTTTCCAACTATTTCACCACAACGTCCTTTCTTTTTTTTTTTTTCCAGCTGTGAGTTGCTTCTCCATGTCTTGTGTGCACTGCGTTGTTGGAGAATAATATCCGTCAACTGTCACTCAAAAAGCGACTGTATTTAGTCTAACAATAAAACATATACTAAAACCTGCTTATACTTAGAATCTCATATGGATTCGGGACACAAACCATCGTCATTCCACTTGTTGTACCACGCACAGAAGACCTTCATCCCCCCCGACCAGAGACCACAGAAGTACTTCTGAGTGGAACGCTAAATTATGTTTCCCTCAACAAGTATTAAACCATTAGTTGTAAATATTAATACTATAAATAATATAATTTTTGGGGACAGGCTTGGCTGATTGCACCATGAATTTCAGAAGAGCTAAATGGAATATGAACATCACAAATGGCTTCACTGGGAGGCTTGTGAGCCATCGGAGCTATCTTCACTCACAGATGCATCATTTAAGATGTAGAATGAAAGATTACATAATTAGCGCTTCATCTTGTTTTTATGAGCAAGATAAGGAACCACTGACTTTCTCTTCTCCATTGAACTGGCTCTACAGTGAGGACAATGTCGGCCGCTTCACCACTTTGACTGAAATATCTCAGCAACTATTTATTGGATTATCATGAAATTTTGCACAAACATTCATTGTCCCCAGAGGCTGAACTCTACTGACTTTGGTGATCCTGTCAATTTTCCTGTAAAGCCGCCATGAGATTCACATTTGCGTTTTTTAGTGTAACGTCTTTACAGATATTGGAAGGATTACAACGACATTAGCTAAACACACTCATGTCCCACTCAGGATACTTTTCATCTAGCACTACCATCAGCTCAACATTTTTATTTGTCCAATACTCCGATTAACATGCTCTTGTGAGGTGTGTTTTTATTAAAGAAGGGTTTCAAGATGTGTATCATGAGAACACAGCCTACTTTTGAATTTATGAAAAACAAAACCGAATACAACAGATGGTATCAAGCGTAGGTAAACACACAGACACACACACACAAAAATAACATATTTAAGTAAGATGAGGAACATGCTTAACGTCCGCATTTTTAGCATTGTCATCGTGAGCCTGTTAGCATGTCGGCGATAGCGTTCAGCTCAAAGAACCACTTTGCAAGTGCAGCCTCGAGCATGGCTGCAGACTATTATTGTTGTTTAACTTTATCCACTTTCTTATTCCAGGATATTCAGCTAAGGCTAAGAAGATGCTGTATCTCGCATGCTATTGGCAAATTATGTGTTGCATAGCAACTACAGCAACATAACACTCCTTGCACCCTTTGATCTCCTGCTCTTTCTGTTATTAGTGAGTCTCACAGATGTGGTGAAAAAAGCCTCTTCTCTGATTCCTGCCTAACGGATAGACATAATCGACACGCAAATGTGCGAACACACACACTCGCGCACAATCTTTCACACAACAAACTTCCCCCTGAGCTCCTATTGCCTTGCAGCGGGAGTGAGTAAATGGGACTATGAAGACAGAGGAGTGTGTTTACAGCTGATACATGACACAGAGTGGACGAGCTCGAGGTGGCTGCTGTGGTTGGAGGGCAAAACAAAAGCAATGATGTTGTTTATGTTTGGCGTTAGCGTTGTTTACCTCTTCTCTAAATATGGCACACGGTTGGCTGTGTACCGGCAGTCATGCCTCGGGCCTAACCTTCCCTCGGTTACATAAACAGTTATTACACTGACACAGAAAACACGGAGTCTGCTGAAACACAACAGTTAGGTAAAATCTTATGTTAACGTAACTCCGCTGTAACTCTCAGACCCATAACCAGCTTTAGAGTTCTTGTGCCTAATCCTATACACATTTCTCTCATATTCAGCCTGGTGTATCTGGTATCTTTGGAAGATTTGGGACCTCCACTAGAATTTTAATTACAGTTCTGTGGGTTTGACCAATGTTTGGCTGCACAGCACGAGTTTATAATGACTAAATCAACACCAAGGTTAAAAGGTTAATGAAGCAGGCGAGCGATCTAAAACCATATTATTGCTCTGAAGATTTACAGCACGACTCTGAGGGGTAATAGCAAACATGTATGAGGTTATAGGTAGGGCTGCAGCTAATGATTACATTTAATTAGCACATTCATTTGTCCATTATCTCATTTATCTGATTTAGTCTAATGTCAGGGAAAAAGAGTCAAAGGTGACGTCTTAAAACGTCTTCTTTTGTCTGAACAACCCAAAGAAATTAAATTTACTGTGCTAATAAACAGAGAAAAATGTGCAAATAATTACAATTGAGAGGCTATAATAGGGAGTTTTTGGCATTTCCGCTTAAAAAAATGACATTGGTTAGCAAAATAGTTGCTAATTATTATTATCTCCTTTAAATATTTACCTAATAGTTTCAGTTTTAGTTACGATTCAACGTCTGATCCAAGAAAGCAATGTATCCGAATGAATAAATGAATGAAAGTCAGAGTTAAAGCTTTTCAATTAAAACTGCTTTTCCTTTAAACACTGAAGCAATACAACTAGACTTCATTGAAAGAAATTACTTTTCTGTGCACTTACAGCCAATGCAGAAATATAAGTAATATACAAACAAGTATTCAACCAGTTCATTGACCTTGTGGTTAACTCACCGTTTATAAAGTCAATTCCGTGTCGTAGTCAAAGAAAAGCTCTTTACAGGAAATGTGTTTTCAATAAGACCGACTAGCCTGAGTGATGTACAATGTATACTGTAGCTAAAGGAAATTATTTGATATTGAGTAGTTCAGTGCACCAATGTGTCAAAACAAGCTATGTACTCTTTCTTTTCAGTGTATGGCAGCTAAATTTAATTTAACACTTGGGTCTCAGGACTGTAATTTATACATCTAATCTCATACAGTCATTTAAACTGCATAGAAACACACGGTTTCACATCACTTTTGAGTGTTGGGATAATTAAGGGAAACTAACTTATGAAAACTGCTTGATTTAATGTAGAAGTCATGAGTGTTGAAGACCAAATGACAACTTAAAATTAGGTAGATCATAGAGAGTCTGTGAGTAACTGGATCTAAAACACCTCATTTAAATAGAGTGGGGAATAGAAATGGTTTCTGGTGATAATTAGTTCTTATGCCATCGTCTCTTGCACGTGGGAAGATGTCTGACATGTATTTCTGTTCCTTGTTTTAAAGCATTTTCCCTGATAATCACGATAACGGGAAATTCAGAAGCGTCTTGGAGGCAGAGGCGATGCCAATCCAAAATGCTGTTGGAGCGACCGTTTCACAGAAGGATTGTAATGACGGGATGAGCGGGAAAGCGCGCTACTTAAATCCCCAGATGAATGGATGGAGGGAATGGCCATTTCCATAAAGTGATAGAATTTGCCCCCCAGCGTGTTTTTGTACCCGCAAATCCTTTGCAATCTCCACAGATAACTTGAAACAAGAAAAAAAAAGATTTTCACCGCCGCGTGAAAACGACACAACAAGTGACAGGTGAGCATCAGGCGGTCTGTCAGCGACAGCTTTGACTCAGCAGGCTACCTGACCAAATTACAGCATCTTAGGGAATAGTGAGTTGCATGTAATCAAACGCGCAATTAACACCGCAACATATGGCTCAGTTGGCAGTTAAGTACAAGATGTTTTAAGTATGTAAATACGACCGCATCATACTCCCGCTCCCTTATGTTTCTCTGTGCTCCAAAATCTGACAAAAAATGTATTAAAAAAAACAAATATAAATCGACTTTACTGCAGAGCCATTTTTCAAATCCAAACACATGTTTTTTAGACCTGCGGTGTCCTCGCATTTCTTTGCAGTACACATGTTGGTAAAAAGCTCTCTGAATAGATTTGTCTTATTGACGAGCTGTAATCATCCAGAGAGAAGTTCTGAGTTGATCAAAATGTCGATATATGTTCATCCGAGTCACCTTAAATTACTAGAGCGCTCACAGCAAGCGTCACACGCAGCTGCAAGGCTTTAGTGGAGCAACACACAAGCGGTGGTTGAACTGTATGTAGCTCAGGAAGCAAAAATGCAGGCAAAACAAGTGCTTCTGCATGTTTTTTTGTGTTATGTATGAATACATTCAATTCCAACCTATGTATTTACAGCCGCACAGAGTTACTGTTATCTTAAAACAGACTATAATTGAAGATCATTCAAAGATAATGACGTAAAGGTCACTGCTCTATGTAGTCAAGATGGAAATAATAAATCATTGAGGAAGCTAAGCATGATTTTATGGGCCGGTTCGTGAATAATGCAGCAATGAAGCATTTTTATTGTTGTGTCATACATATACTACTATTATTTTGAACAGCACAATAACCAATTTCATCATAATTTGTTGTTGATATAAATGTATAAAAACAGATGAAACAGCATTTTAACTTTATTTGCGGGTGGAATATCCGACTTTATTGTGTCCCCTAACTTCTGAAACCAAACCTACGATCTTGACAGCATATACAGCGTATATAAAAGAGAAGAAGAAGATGTGGCATTTCGGAGGCCAAAAAACATCCATTCATTTAATATTACGTGCCAAAAACTAGTGCAGCATATTCCTGTTTTTCAACCAATCAATTAAAGTTCGCCCGACTGTGCTGCCAGGGACAACGGCAACAGTTTTGGAAGACCTGTTAGTCTTCAATATTTAACAATGCCTCCTAAACATCTGGTGAACAAATTGCCTTCCATCCAGACGATCTTTTCTGACTGGGGAATGTGTGGTTATGAGTGTGTGTAATAAAGTTAGCCACAACAAAAAAAAAAAGAGATTTCCAATTCTGCTTCACAAAAGCTAGATTTTCGTCGTTCCTTCTGGTTCAAGAATTTGCCACAGTATGCCACAAACTACATGTGACAGGCAAACCCCCACCGTGTCTAATACTGACAGAGAAAATTGTAGTTATGAAAAGCAGCAGTACATTTAGTGGGCAGAGGTGAAGGACTGCGGCCGTGTTCCAGCATTCACCCCCCGTCGGGCTTGGTGTGGTGTTATTTCTGAAGCGGCAGAGGAGGCCGACTACTTAAATCCAGAAGCCAACATTAGGCTCAGACCTGTTGGAAAACATCCCCCCGGGCGCAGCGGCAGAGGTCGTCCGAGTGTAGCTGGAGTCCTCCGACACACTTGGCTAGTCCCTCTATCTCGTTCTGTCCCTCTCTATCTCCCTCGCTATTGTGGTTCAGCGTGGTCTACTGGCTTCTGACTCATCCTGTGTCCTCACAGCATGTTCTGTGCCACCGGACACACGGTGCAGCGCAGCAGGGATCAGATAGCTGTCCTATTGCATCATCACACTGCACAGGCACAGGGGAACATAGGACGAGTCGGCCACAGTGGGTTTAAAAGAGTGCCGCTGGCGGAAGAGCACACTTTGTTTTTTTTCCATTCACTCACATTTTATGCAAATGAAACACTAAACTGGATTGGGCACAGTGTATCTCCATCCAAGCCTCACCATGAGGGTTGGATGGAAATGCATTGGGGTAAAATGAATTCATGACATACTGTGCAATTACATTCATGTTTAGAAGTCACAGTACTTTTTAAATGTGCGACACACAAATGAATGCGTCCTCTTTAAAATCCCTAAAGAGTAACGTTTACAGAGTAACGTTTACAGAGTAACGTTGAGGTACGTTATAGCTGATATAAGCACATTTTGTTAAATGTATTCGTCCTCTTGTGTAGCATCTATAACAGACCATGAATGGTTGTGCATTTATATTATATGAGAGAGTTCTTATCATATAAAATATGCATGTTAAATATGATGTATGTATTTATTACAGTTTCTTTGTCTATTAATTATTCATTCACAAATTCTTCTACACTCTGCGTGACAAGTGAGCAAACTCAACAAAGATTCCCCGATGAAGGTCGAGAGACACGGATGAAAGCTCCTGAAAGAGTCCAACTAAAAACCTTGAATTAACACTTTTTGAATCAAGCTCCAAGCTGAGAATTTCTACTTGAACACATTTATATACATGATAATAAACTTTTTGCAACACACTGATTCATGTGTGTGTTAATGCATCATTACACACAATCACAGCTACATGCATGTTAAACCGCTTTATAGCATGTGTCCTTAAACTGGCTTGCAACAAGATTATAGTGCGCTATAAACATTTAACTATCCATATACTACTTAAATGTTGAATAGGGGGATTAAAGTAAAGTGCTACCCATACATTTTCTGCTTGTAAACTAGTAGTTATAAGTTAACAGTAGAAGCTGTATGATTACCTGAAAACAGTTTGACTTCTGGAGGTTTCTCTAATTTGAAACTTGTGAGGATCTTTCTCACAAATACTGGCAGAGCTGAATAATAATACACAAAACCTAAAACCCAGTCAGAATTCAGACACCAAATTGTGGTGATGGAATAGTGTCGTGGTTGCATTTCCCTAAGGTGAAAGGTATGAAACTTTCATTTTAAAACACCTAGAAAGGTTTGTTGAATTGTCTAAGTTATTTTCCTAAAGTATTTTCCCCTCAGCAGTACTGTTGTCATGTCTGATATTGAGTCAGTCACAACATGCTTAAATGAATATTCAAAACCGTGAAAAGTATTTTGACATAGACTGAATGTGTGAGCCAGGCGTAAGCTGTAATAAGATCAAAGTAATGCTAAGTGGATCTTCAAGCTTTATTTCCACATTTCATCCAACAATGTGTCTGCTGAAGCAGAAAATTATTCCGCTGCTTTAAAGCAATATAAGTCACTCTAGAATAAACACTCCGGTCCTCATACAATTAAGCTCCAACAACTGAGCAGATAAGAACTACCAGAAATGAAGCCAAAGTAAAATGATTAAAATGACTAATGACGGCTCTGAGCCAACAGACCAACAATCTCTGGATGTGCGAGTTAACGTTACTCTTCAGTGGTTTTTGAAAAAAAAGTGAAGAGGGAGACATTTTTAAAGCTGCTCTCATGTCCTCCTTCCACATAAAACAGAATTTTACGTCCAAACGGCGCAATGCAGTTCCTGATTGCTCCCTGCAGCCCTCTTGTTGTTGTAACGTCAATTTCACCGTTATTGGATAGTAGACAGTC
>CALSBV010010288.1:3573436-3601853 GCA_943590825.1 Bovichtus diacanthus
AAAAAAAAAAAAAAAAAGCAACTAAGGCCTTTTTTTCAAACACTTTTGTACATCTATCGGTAAAATAAAGTCTTAACTTTTTTTGTACGCTGCCTTCAAGAGTGAAAAAGGGGTTTACTGATACCAAAACCTCTAATCTATCTCCCTCCTGGGCATATTCCGTTTTACCCCTCGCATCCCTGCCAACGCTAAACCAAACCTATTCCAATGCAGCTCCATCAGGCTCAGATCCAGTGGAACAAAACTTTTCCTGACCTACATTCTGCACCAGCATTAAAGTGACTGGTGTGTGTCTCTCAGAAGAGCGACAGCTTCATGATGTCAACCTTTTATTCAGTGAGCTGCACCTCCCACTTCAGCAGTAACTTCTACCGACTCTGAAAAGGGTCAATTTCAGCTTTAAAGATGAGCTGTAAAAAGAAATAAGATTCTAATGAAGTGAGATACAGGCAGCGTGAATGGGAGTGGGGTTGTCCTCTGCATTAATGCAGACCAGGGGCAATGGCTCCTGAATCCTTCATTTCAGTTTTGGGTCATCGATAAGTGTCGTGATTGTTCTCTTTTGGGAGCAAAAAAATATATATATTTGTTTTTTATTGTTCTCAGAGGCAAGATTCACTTAAAATGCTGTGTTCATGAGCAGATTGTGGCAGGAAAACAAGCCACAGTCATAGAACCACTTAAATAATGAGTCTCCATGATGCTGCTGCTGGACTCTCTGTTCTGCATCATAATAATCGTCTGGTCAAAACGAATAAGTTGAAACGACTGTACAGCGCCTCATTAGCCCTCCTTTAGGACAGCACTATGTGCCAGAGACTCTAAAGGGCAACAATTTAGGACACGGGCCAGTAGCATGGGGCTCGAAGACACCACTGTGCTCCACCAGCTTAAAGTCCACCAATACCTTTCAAAGACTTGAAGTTTGTGCCAAATGCATTATTTACACTGGAGCAAGACAGGGTTCCCGTTCCATTTGCTTCAGCAGAAGTAGCTTTGCATGCATTCATAAATAATAAACGCGCGGCACAACGCGTGGGAACGAGGAAGAGCGAGCATAAAGAGGAGCCCAGTCACACAGCGTGAAAGAGAACAAGGCTGCTTAATCTGGGCATAGTAAAAACGCTGTCCATGCAAGTGAGTCACCCATGAAGAACTAAACGCCAGATGACAAAATGCAGAGAGAGAAAACAACAAGAGCGAGCCACGGCACAAAAAGAAAAACAAAATTTGCATCTCTGGCGGCATTTGGGCACACCGCCACTGTGCTAAACTGATCTAATCACCGTCTGACAGGAAGAAGAAAGCAGCGAAGGGGCGGCTGGGGCTGAGATGGATATTTCATGTACTATAACGTACAACGAGAGGCTTTCACTGACACTTATGACAAGTAAGCTGTAATACACTGAGACATGGTCTATAGCATGTTTTCAACTGCCACTTATCTAATTCTTCCCTTTAAGCTGCTGGTGAGAGCTCCACACAGACTGTCGTGACTGGTGCCATAAAGACGAACAAACCGTCGGAATGGGATTAAACGTCAACCCCGACCCCTCTCCAATCTAGCGAGGATTTGCAGAATGTTTGGATTCATTTTTCACAAGAGAGTAGTTAATAAAAGTTGTTACAGCCGATAGCCCTCAGAGAGCAGCGGCCGTAATTGGATGTCTAACTGAGTCCTCTGACATGTTTGGACAAGCTAATTCTCAGAGCAATTTAAAACTTTGGTTTTACTTCACACACAGCTTCACTTATACAGTCATACACAAACATAAGGTCCGGTGCTGCTTTACACATTTCTGGGGTTTTTTTTAGATTATAGTGATGGTTGCCATTTTTACATTTTAGTAAGAGTGATTATGCAGATGTGCAGTGCGGTAGGCCCAGACTCTTTGAACAGACTCTATTTTTTTTATATATAGATATGATCTTCTCACAGCATATGTGAGTGGGTCTGCTACAAATCCTGCTCAAGAGATACATTTTAAAAAATCATTGATGGTTTGGGGAAACGTAAAAAACACGTAGCTGAATCCACCTTCCAGCAGTTTTCTCTTTGCCCACTTACTGTAGATAAGACCTCAACATCTCCAATATGACTTCTTTTCCAACGAGTGCCTAACTCACTTCTAACAACGCTTTTATTATTATTTCATACCATTTCAGATATTTCATTCCGATAGTGAAAATACACGATTGTTGAATTACTCCTTTGTACTAGTGTGGCGCCCGTTGGGCAGATTGCGTGACCTGTGGCGTTGCCGTTTGCAGCTTTCTTGAGGACCGCTCATCCAAACAACTCCACGCTCTTCACACTGCGGTTCCTTTCTCGGCAACACACCTGGCATGACATAGTTGCGTCCCCTAGTAGCAATAAAGTTTAGCGTCATTTTGGTGCAAAAACAAAAGCTCGCATGAACATCGACGGAGAGCGAGCTGTACCCAGCATGCCGTTCGGCAGTGTAATGCGGGTCCTGTCTCGATACTATACACAGTGTGTACATAAAGCACTACTAATAAATATGTCCCACACTCGACAATGTACTTCCTTGGGTCCACAGCAATACGCCCGGCAAGTGTGAAGTAAAAAAAAAAAAAGTGAGATATACGGATTTTAAATGAAATAAAAAGAAATAGAGAGAGAGAAGTAGTTGGATCGGCGAATCATAACCATTCATCGGGAGTATTTCATCAAACATAAAGAAACATAATTCTGAAACATCACGTCTTTCCATCATGTAGGTCTGATGATAACTTATAGCAGACTAAATATTGTGTTGAATAATCTTGGGTCTAGCTAAACTGGTACTAACAAAATTTATTCAGACTATTAGAAAAAGAAAAAAAAAATTGATTTGACCTTGTTTACCAAACACAAACTCAAGCCTTTAAATTTTGGATGAAAAAAAAAAAACATTTCTCGTTTCCTTTACAAGACAAAATTCAGTATTAGCAGACTCTGTGTGAGGTTGTCCTCCATGGCAGACAGATCTGCAGTGTGGACTGCAGTGTCCTGGCAGGGCTCCATGTATTCTGGGTGAAGGAATGAAAAGGCAGAAGAGCTAAAAGAATCCCATTTCAAACTAGAGCCAGTTTAATTTTTGACAGGCCTGCTTAATTCCCTTTTAGAGTCCCTTCAAAAGATTTTGTTCTGCAATGCTCCTTTGTGCCTTTCCAGCGGGGAGTCTTGTGTTTGTGTTTTCCGGGCACTCTTCAGCCTATTTATGCAAGCTAATTTAAAGTATAAATGAGGCAGCGCTTTCGGAGAGTGCACAGACGATGGCGAGGGGGAATAAAGTTTACTGTTTATTTGTTTCACCTATAGTCAGTTGAGCGAAGATGCCGTGTCTCCTGTGACTTGAGAATGTGCTTCTGCATACAATTACAGAATTCAATGAAATCCATAAGTAGTATTATATAAAAGTTGAATCTGCTGGAGCCGTATTACGGTAAACAATCATGTGCTTTTATGCTACGAAAAAACCAGTATTCCTCTCAGCAAAGTAAAGTTTCGGGCATGAAGTAAACAAATCCCAGCATCAAGCTGCTAATCACACAAACACAGTACAATAATAACATTAACCTGAGTCGCCTTAACATAACAATAAATACATTATTACAAAAAATACAAAAAAACAGAAAAGTGTCCAGCTGTGTGCACTACAAGTAGTTTTGATGTGAAAATGTCAACTAAGCTTATTCTACGGTACAAACATAGGCGGAAAAAAAAAAAACTCCTCTCTAAGTATTATCACATTCCAGAGCGGCAGGAAAAGAAACGGAGCGATGCGTTTGAGCAACAGACCTGCCTTCACTGGTAACCTGCGGCTCACATGCCACTCTTTAGCGGTAATGACTTCCTCCCTGAGCATGTCAGTGTGTTATCACGCCAATGGTGCGGGCGAGCGGGAGGAGCCCCGAGGTCATCCATATGGTGCAGGGTTTGCAGTGTGAGGTGTGCGTTTATGTTGAGGGACATGCAGGGATACAGGGAATGTGCAACTATTTTTGTCCTTTATTCTACTTGTTCTACGTTTACATGTTGATTTTCCTACCTGTACATTTCATTTCTATATTTTTTTGGCATCTTTCGTCGACTTGAACATGAATGAAGGATGTTGAAAGTGTTAACTGTGCAACTTAAGCCTCTCAATAACGTGCACAAACTACAAGGACGCTAGAAGGTCACTAGGAGAGCGCGGACGCCAGGGCCGTGCCTCATCTCGCAAGGTTAACGAAAACGAAAAAAATAATTTGTGTATCCTCCCCGTGATTCTGATCTGCTCCAAAATGTAATTGGGTCTCTTCCTTGGCCCGTGCTTCACCTTTCCAACAAAGTTTTATGAAAATTGGCCCGGTACTTTTTCTGTAATCCTACCGAACACAAAAACATAAACTCCTTGGAGGTGGTAATAATGGAGGCGATGGATACGTACATTTTAAACAAATACCATCAAATCTATTACATTTGGGCGCAGCACTTGGACAAAACACACCCATAACAACCTGCTGTGTGGAATGTTTGGATGACAAACACGCAGCTAATGCGCGTTTCCTGCTTTCATTCTTCCCTCCCGCGCTCCCCCCTTCATTTCTCCCTCACTTTGCCTCGCCCTTTTCATTCAGCTGCATCGCCACTTGAATCACCGTCCCCGTCACTTTCTCTCCAAAGTATCTAAATACCTTCTGTTCTCCGGTGTGAGAGAAACGGCTCTCGTCTTCTCTTACAAACCCACTCGGGGGGATTGATTAATTCATCACTGCGAGCTGTTTTTAATTACAGTGTCAAATGATCTGTTAATGGACAAAGTGAAATCTATTACATCATTCTATATATAAGTGAGCTCTTTCTGCGCCTAAGCCAACAATCCCTGGTCCCCAGTGGACGAGGTCATACAGGATTACTGATATATGAAACTGTATTCGGAGGCATAAGCAACTCTTAATTAGCTCCTGCCTGCTCACTTATCACCGTCTCGGTCTAATCCTACAGCTCGGACAGGTTTTAAACACCACTTTACTCAGGACATTTATATTAATGCCTCAAGTGTTAATCAGACAGAAACATAAAATTATAATACCGATAGTAAAGCGATGAAAACGACTTGTATTAAATACAGTGTTGTTCAATTCTAGGAGCAGACATTAGCCCGGGGAGGTGCTCAAAGTATGCAACCTTGACACTGTGGTGGAATAATTGGCGGTGTAGTTGCCAGCCTGCAGGGCGAGCTGAAGGCCTCAAGGTTGAAAACTGCTTTCATTGTGTTGGGCCCAAAACAATAGCACAGCACATATTATAATGGCATTCTACCTAACGTCAGGTGAATGTTGATAAGTGCTGTGTTATCAGTTTCAATGACTCTTTGAAGGCTTTTCCTCTGCTCTGTAGCCTACTTTATTCTATAAATTAAAATTTAATCTCCAGATCAAGGACGGAGAGCCTCAATTACCCGTCTCTCCACAACACATGTCTAGACAATCTTATTTTATTATTATTTTTTATTCCTCCTTTGGTTTTTGTTTACCTCTTACTTTTTTCCCTTTTCAATGAGGAATCTGGCGCGGTGGGGCAGAAATGACATTTTCAATAAGAAAGATTTATGGATGCTATCTGACCCAGAAATGTGAGGAATCCTACAGTAGCTTTGCCTTGAATACTTCCCTCAAAGAACAGAGAAGTTCTGTTTCATAAAATATGTCTTTGTGATCACCGGTGTGTCAAGCAGCCTTAAAAATATTCAGCAAACCCGGCTGAGTTTTTGACATGAATTATGCTCTTAAACTATCCCGGGCACACGCAGACAATGCTTTGGGGGTCCCCAAACACCTCTGAAATATTGTTTATCACAGCGTTGAGCCTTGTAGGTCCCATTAGCATTGAAATGCTGCTACTGAACCGTACGGCTTTCAATGTAAACAGTTACGCTGCATTGATGTACAGTAACGACGGCGCCAATCCCCTGAGCCAGGCTGCTAAATTTATGAAAACATATCAACACAGTTAGTGACATGGAAACATGTCATCTGAGGAACATGGAGAGTGTTTTGTCAAACAACAAACTCTTAGAGAGAAAAAGCTGCCGCTGAGCTCTCACTCAGCGGCAGCTTTTAATGTTTAAACATTCTCCTTTGACCTGAGAGCTGAATTGGCTCAGCAGGAGCTCTGGTGATGATCTGCAAACCGCCGTGCATTAAAATATTACCTTACACCACAGCGAACAACACTGTCCATGCATCCGAAGCCAATTTCCACTCTTTCGCTGTTTCATATCCCCTCTATCCCTTTTAACCACACTTAACACTCTTTTCCACTTAGCGTTGCCCATATTCAGCGAGCCCACCCCGGGGACGAGCCATGCATATACATTGGGGGAGGAGGGGAGGGAGAGGCTATTAAACAAAAAAAAAAAAAATCAGGAGCCCACTTTGCCTCCAATCTGTGCACGGCTCTCGCTAATTCCTCTAACCACTACTCTCGACGCGCTTTCAGGAGTAGCGCCCGCTCGGCCGGTGGCGGCGGCAGCAGCAGTGCAGCTCCACTTTATACGCGTGCTCTTTTTAATGTAAGCCACCGGATTAAAACACAGCTCTGGGACACACATTGGGTCATGTATTAGAAAAAGAACTGATTGCCAGCCCAGATTGAACAGATGGGTTTCAGTGAAGAAAGAAAATGGAATCAATCCAGTTTGCACATTGTTTACAAAGATTGTATGGGAAAAAGAGAGAGCAGAAGGTTGGGTGATGTACAATAAATGTTCACATCCTCTAATTGATTTATTTGTTGTTGTGTCTGCTTTTTATTGACCGGAGCCAAAACACAGTTTGCCCGGTTTGAATTCATTCTGCAGCGAAAAACAATAGCTATGAAGTTGCTATAAATACTGTACAATACATGTACAGTAGATTGTGCGAGTTCAAAATGGCATCTGGGCCGACTTTTCTCCGGTGGCCCGAAGCCAATAGCATGCAGTGCACACGTAGCAGCAGCTGCGATCATTAAGTTACCAGCAACAGGGAGCCCTCAGGTCAGTGCACGCTTGTCTACATGCTGGGGAAAAAAAGTTACCGGTCCGATGCACAATTTTATTTCCAATACTGGTTACACAAAAATATGACAAATTGACCATTTGGTAAACAACTCTCCCAAGCAGTGATTGTACAATTATTACTTTTGACCCGTTTACAGGCAGGTTTAGAGGTTGGTCAAGCATCACATTTTTTCCCCCTTATGGAGGCTGGTGTCTATTTAAACTGCCTTTTAAAAACAAAACAAACAAACACACCAGAGAAATTGTAAGAAACGGATCGAAGGGCTTTAACAAAGGGCTGCAATTATTAGCATGACCAAAACGCACCCCCCCTTGTTAACCTGCCATTCCCTCCTCTTCGTCCCCTCGTAGCAGAAGAAGAGTGCAGGGGCAGAGGGGTTGTTTCGTTGAATATGTTAGTCCAGTCTGCCGGACTCATTGATCCTCTGTCTGTCTGAGGTTTGTGTTAGAATCCATGGCTCCGACCGTGGCTCGGAAATATCAGTATCCTGTGCTGGAGATGGTTGTTGACTAGAAATGACTTTTAAGTTTAGATGCTTTTAACTCTGACATCAAGCACTCACTGTCTCAGATATTACTAAGAATTTCGAGCGGTAAATGTTCCACCGTTATCATTGTGAAGTGAACACTGAGTGAGCACGTCAAGCTGGACGACTTAGCGAACGGTACGCGCAGAACTCTCAGCTTTTCACGCGGTGACGTGCTCGTAAACACGTCGGCAACATATCAGTCACTGTCGGCGCTTAACGTGGTCGATAATTTGATCCACGATTCATAAATAAGCGACTCGGAGAAAAGAAAATCACGCGGCAGGAACAACAGAAGTCGTGTAACGTGGCAGAACGTGCCGGCGGTTTCACAGCAGAGTGATGACAGCTGATCTGAGCTGATGGGAAGTCAATGGAGGCTTATTTCTACATGTGTTTTTTTAAATCGCCTCAATGATTGCCGTCTCTCTGGGAGCGTGATTTGAGGAGGAGATGAAGACGACAAACATCATAGTCCTTGTCAGTGTGTTTTAATGAGATGCTTCGAGGGAATGAAAACAGATCCTTCTATTTATACTGAATCTGCTCCCCGAAGAAAATCACCTCAAAATTCGCACATTTTCTCGAAGACACCGCATCTCAGATGAAGATGAGTGAAAGGATTCAAGCCAAAATGGTTACCTCGCTCACGAAATTCACAAACAACTTTTATATTACTACCGTCATCAGTGATGTCTTTGTTTTTGGTTTCTCTTTGATCAACCATCCATTGTGTGACCAAAATAGCCGTCGCAGTTTCACCACTTGCTTTTTTTTATTTTATCCAGGATTTATTTGGCCTGTGACTGTGCATGTTAATACTTTATTACAGCCTGTATGCTAAGTGGATTGTATAAGCTTGCTAAGCATAATCTCAGAGGTGTAAGCATATGCACTGCAGTACGCTAAAAACCCCCCCACACACACACACGCACACACTGCTAACAGATGCTAAACCTTCAGTTGATCCAGCAGCTTATTTACCAATTAGATTTTCTTTTTTTTTTTTTTTTCTTACTGGATGCAGTTTAAGATCTGTCTTTTCAGAAGATTGGGCAATACCTTACAGGGTGTGTCCACAGAAATAACGTAAAAGGAGGTGTGTTACTGTAGCTGGCTACCTCTTTTCCCTCGTGTGTGTGTGTGTGCAGAGTAATCTGGAGAGCAGTTTGACATGTTGCCGACTGCTGACTCAAAGGCTTTTTTTTTTCGCTCCTCATTTCCTTGCTCTCGTGTTGTATCCTCTGCCTCTCCTCTCTCTGTTCTTTCCCTCTCCTCCTCTACCTCTTTTCTCTCTGGCAGCTGTCTGTTCAGCTACCTGCGAGTACAGTATCACCTTCCACACAGCGTCGTGTACTGTGCAGCTCACAGAAATAAGCCTCTTTTCTGGACTTCCGTTTTTGCAGCGAGAGATACAGATAAGGACAAGAGAGGTCTGCTATGACAATCACCTTGTTTTTTTTTTTGTTTTAATTCCGGAAAAAGCAAAAGCCCGTCAAAGCATTAGCATGGATCAAGTGAATAATCTGCTGCCGTGAATGTGAAACGGGCACAGAAGATTTTGTGCAAACACTGTGCAGATTTGCTCTCTTTGAAGAACGAAATAGTCAAGGAACACCTGAAATATATCCTAAAGACTTATTGTATATGTGCATGTTTGTGTTTTTATCCACTCTTTTATCAGATTTCACATTCAGTTCCTCTCAAATCTGATCAAAGCATCTCCACCTCCAGTATTTCTCTCTCTCTCTCATGTAAAACAATACAATGCAATCCCTTTCTCTCAGGTAAGGCAGCCAGATAAAACAATATGCACTTCTGCCAGAATGTCCCATGAATAATAAAGTCACACTTCACATGACCCACAACACATGTGCATGTATAAGCAAACTGAATGGAGGCAGGTCACAATAATAATAATTTAGAAAAAGGAAGGGAAGCGGAGAGAAATGAGAAAACATGTTCCCCTATACCAATAATTTAGTTTCAAATAAAATGTATTCATTTTAAAATCAAGTTTAAAATAAACATTGACATCAAATGTGGCTGTTTTTTGTAGTTGCTCTTGAAAAATCTTGCTGACAATTTGTTTTTATTATTAAAAAAAAGTGTCATTAATTCATCATGTTGGCAGATGTGTGACATTGAACTACACTTCCCGAATTGGTTTATTAAAATATTTGAATTTCAATATCTAGAAGTTATGTGATGTTACATTAGCAAATTGCACACAGCAAGTTCTTATTTACCAATTGTTATTCTTATTATTAATAAGAATAATAATTTGCATAAGAAAGCCAAAGAGTCTTTTAAGGTGATGTTACCATGTTTAATATGAAGAAAAACCAAAGAGGAAAAACCAAATGCTCAAATCAATCCTGCGAGCGCAGGGCTGTGACGAGGGCTTGCTCAACCCTCCCTGAACCCATTTATCTCCTGAGTTATTAAAATTCTTGCTTTCTACAGTATCTGTGCACAGCAACTAGCGTATTGTTAAAGTACCCCGGCATCCTACTGTACATCCTTTACGCCATTCAATACAACATTTGAGTTTCTAAGAACAAACGTGTACAATGAATGTTCTTTAGAAACAAACAGACACGTTTGTGTGCTTGCATGTGGCGCACACACACACACACACACACACACACACACACACACAGGAAATCTGCAGCTTCCAACACGCAGGCATCTGGTGTGTGAAGAAGATACATCTACCTCCTTCCCTCTCATCCCTCAAACACAGCAACACAGGTACACTGTAAATCCACCAGCATGCACATGCTGCACATCCCAGGTGCGATTCACAGCTGTACAGGCAAAAAACATCTGTGCAAAGTGAACACTTGTTATCAGATCAAGTCGGCCATCTTTTGACCAGGGAGCCTGCTTCGACATTCAAAATGGTGAATATTGATTTGTCTATTAGTGTCTGCGTCTTTCTTTTCCCATCCATGTCACATTCTGTGATGACTAACCCTCCTCCGCTTGTCAGTGTGGCTGTGGCATATGCTGCATTTAAGTGAGGTGGGATCAATCTGTCTACCACATGTCAGCTCAAGGCAGCGGGTTGTAAGTGGTGATGTATTCATACCGTTGGTGGTTTCCTGTAGATTTTTGTTTTTGATTCTTTGCGGTTGCATTTCAGGTAAAATTAGGATTTTATGCATTTTAGAACAGAGCAGACAGGAAGGGGAGCAGGGGGGGGGTAGATTCTGTTTCTCTTCTCTTTTTGTTTTAATTTGTCTTTTTATTAATAATAAGACACTTTTGGAAGTTCCAAACGATGCAAATTAATTGTCTGAATTTATTTCTGCTGACATTTCTCCACATAAATAAACCTCATGAGTACATACACAGCAGCCTTAATATTTCAAATATTTTTTAAGATCCAGCACATAAAAATGCCAAGATAACAAAAATAATTGTCCTCTAAAAACTATGTTTATATAAAACTAATTTGCAGATACATTATGCCATGAGTGAAAGATTCAACATAATAAATGCTAAATATTAATACTAAACTTAATGCAGAATTAACATATTTCATTAGTTTTTTCTGCAATATCCACTCCTGGCAATTAAAGCATGTTAAACTAAAAACATTTGGTCAAGGTTAGGGAAAGATCATGTTTTCAGTTTCAAAAAGTCAACAATGACTCGAGGTACTGGACAGGAAACACTGACTTTATTAATGGAAAACTAATTCACAATGCATCACATTACTTTTTGGGGGCATCTGCCCACCTAACAAATGTAACATGTAATATTGTAATATGGCTCTTTAGCCACTAAGAACTCTACTGTACCTGCTGCCTTTGGAAACAATGCTGATGAGATCAAGTTGTGGGCTGAATACCCAAAACAATGAGCTGAAAGGTGATAAAAAATGGATGGTCCCATTTAGAGCAGAATAGACGATAAAGCAGGTTATGTGTCACTATCACGATGTTATCCAGTGTTCCGTTATCCAAAATTAGCATCTCGATTAATATCATATTTAACATGAATTACGGATGCACCTTGCTAACCAAGATAGCAAGCGTTAGCTGCTAACGGTACCTGGACCCACCAGCTCCACCCTCAAGTCCAAATATGGTCACTTCTGGCTCCAAAAAACCAAGATGGCGGCAGAAAAAAATGCCAAACTCGAGGCTTTAAAACGGTACTTGACAAACCAATGGGTGATGTCACAGTGACTACGTCCACTTCGTATATACAATCTATGTTTAGTAACCTAAACCTGACAAAAGAACGGATTTCCGGTGTCAAAGTCATGTGCTTTGTACGCCGAGGAGCCAAAGGAGCTGGTACAGACAGCAATTATAAGTCCCTCTAAATGTATTGAGAAAAGCTAATGAATTATAAATAAATGCATTTTGTAGGATACAGGGTTGATGAACGGCATCATCGGTCTGAATTAAACTGAACTATATTCTCTCACATCTCAGTCTTTTTCAGCGTCTGATATTCAGACACAGATGTCAGACATAAAACACACACACAAACATTCAGAAACGCACCGACACCCTGTCATCACCCAAACATGCTCATAAGTGACAAGACAAGTGGGTGGTGTTTTGAGCACTGCTGGAAACAGTGTGAAGCCTCCTTACTTGACTTGGTTAATGAATTGGCAAAAGCCCCCTGCATCCGGTGCCAAACAGCAGAGAGTATCAAAAATTCAGCCCTAGCATCTGTTTCTCAGCCAGGAGGGCACATTCCTCTGTCATCCTTTTTTATTTTTTCTCCTTTCTATTTATTCATCATCACTTTTTCACGATCTTGTTTTTCTCCTGGAAGAGCAGTGTGTTTCTAATTACCTCAGGGCTATTCATTACAAATGACACCCTCCACATTGCACTGCAGAGGTATTTGGAGTGCAGAAGAAAATGTGGTTTGCCTTCACACTGTGTTCTTCTGTATTGATGAAAAGGGAGATAGAGGGGAGGAAAGCTTTTATCTTTTGACAAAATGCTATGCCGGGGCATGAATATCTGCTTTTATTGTCAGACTCTCTTCTGTGTGAAGAATCTGTTAAAGGGAGTTGGTCTTGCTTGAGAGAGCACAGAGAGAAAGTTTGATCTGCGACGGTGAATAACCTGGAGGAGATATTCACGATACAAGTGACGTGAGAAAGATTAATTACGCCGCAAAAAGGATCAAACCCACAGGAAGCATAACATCTACACCACGACAGCACCACTGCTCTGCGTTTCTATTTCTGCTGGTGCCTCAGTTTGGAGACACACCATTTACCAACTCAACGTTGGAGTAATGCTTTGTGGTAACAGTTGCGGTAATCAGACATCCGGCTGCCTGCCTCGCTTCTGGCCAGAAATTAAATAAACATATTCAATCAGCCCCCAATGATGTGCAATATTTACCTCCTGCTAGTTAAGGCATAGCGAGTACAGCTGTCGACAAGGCTAATATTGCAATCACACAATCAATAGCGTGACGTGATTGCTTTTCCTGGCTGTTCTGAGAGCGTTTTAATGTCTGTTGCTTCTGTGTTAAGCAGAGTTGGACCAAAATGTATTTTCAAACAGTCGTTAGCTAGTATAAATATGTTTGCAGCAGAGTTTACTGTATTAAAACCCACACAATGACAGAAATGTTTGAAAATGATTGAAAAATTTGGAAAAGAAGACCGTAACCGGATGCATTTCCCTGGAAAGGCTTTCGGCACTGACAGCTTTTGCATGTTTTAAAAAGGTTAAAGCATGCAGGAGAAATTTGATAACCGAGCAACAAAACTAAGAGTCTGCAACCTGCTGGTGGCGACAATGAGCGTAGGATTCATCCTGTAGGGACGATGAATATATATCCAGTAGATTTCTTTCAGCCTGGACCAAAGTGGTGGACCGACAGACCAACAGGCCGACATTGCCATCAAGCCGTACGACCGGCCTAGCTTAAACCAAACGCTAACACAATTTCACTTCTAATGGAATTACTGACAAATATGTAGCATCTGGTCCTCGCAGCAGGTTAAGAATAATCATTGTTAAACACTCTTTGCCCAGATGCAGTTTAAGTCGATTAAGCTTGGGCTCAACAACTGTCCCAGGCCGCTAATGATCTTTTTTTTTTTTAACAGTCTTCTCGTTATCGTTTCCTCTGTTACTAATTTAAAGAAATGTCCATCAGTGAGAGTACAATTCTACAGCAAAACGACACAGAACGGATAATGACTATGGAATTTTTGTTTTTTCCACTGTTATTTACTAATTATTTGGCAACTTGGGGTGCACCAGATGGCAATTTGGTGATGAGAATGAATGGGAAACCCTAGAAAGGTATCACTTCCAAGCAGCGCTATTTCCTGATTTTCCTGTTAACTTCATCTAGGATTAAAACCTCCTTTCAACAGCTAAACTTTTGTGCAATAGAAACACACTTACTCTTTTTTTACCCCATGCGATGACTGCTTTTGCTCCCTCCACCCACACACACACACACAACCCTCGGCTGAAGTTCAGTTCAGCAGTGAAGGTGTGATCTCGTGCTCCTGTTCTCGCCTGTTTGTTCTCTCAGAGACAAGTTGGGAAAGAATGTTCTCCACAGCCACAAAAGTATCAACTGGGCATTCTTGCATTTGAAAAAGCACCTTGAAGCTCAGACTGTGGACAAAAACATGGCAACATTTTCAACGTCAGTCAGGAGCTACGTTTACTACTCTAAACCTTTAATAATCTGATCAAAAGGGTGAAAATGTGTCATGTGAATACTCTTTCTGATAACTTCTATTCATGTCCTCTAACTCAAAGACTTTGAGGACATGGCACTTTCCTTCCATTGATTGTAATTTAAGAGCGGTTTGTATCATTTCTTTTTTTTTTTATTTATTTTTTTTTTTTAAACGTACTGCATATGTCTCAGTAAAACCTGTAAAGCTTTAAATGGGTGACATTTCTTAGTTCAGGGGAAATAAACTGAACCCCAGCCCATAACAGTAAAATTTGATTAAACTATTGCTTCAGTACACAGCACTACAGTAAATTTAGAATAAAGCCAAGTGATCTATGCAGGCGCATCTATCTAAAAATTTGTATTCCTGGCGGAGAGCTGGGTGTTGTATATGCTTATGAATTTCTTTCTTATTGCTTACTGTGAAGCACATAAACAGGACATCTTGAAAAATAGTTTAAAGCCTTGGTAAATGAGGAATTAGATGAGAAGATGAATACCACTCTAATGTCTGCACACTAAATGTAAAGTGAAAGCCAAGAGACGGTTAGCTCAGCTTAGCATAAGGACTGGAAACAGGACTCTACATGCACCTCTAAAGTTTACGAATTAATATGTTGCATCTTTATTGTTTGATCCAGATGTAGCCAGTGGATATCGGGGCCAAGAGCATCTGTTCCGTGCTCTGCTCGTAGTTTAAAGTCCGATTAGCAACTTGAGATGCGACAATGGAATTGGATTTGAGAGACAACGTCCACCACAGGATTGTTTCAAAAGTTGCCGGTTTACAAGCTATTTTAAAGCTACATCACTCTTAGATGTTAGGGTTCAGAAATATCATTTTGGCCAATGCGTTGCTCTCCACACGGACAGTTTACCTGCATTCAACCAAAGCTCGCTCAAACGTGATTGGTCAATACTACTTGGACTACAAACGGAAACTCGAACGCTTCCTCTAGAACTTAAAATCTTGTGCCGTTGCCCAAATATTCATTATTATCCATAACATGGGAATGCAGAATCTGTTAAAAAGAGATTAGAACAGGGATTTATTTGCTTGGACTATTTCTTGGCGACCAGTGATTGATAGGTTTATTTTGCTTCCAGTTAAGCTAAGCTTTGCCGGTCCTGGCTCCATAATTCACACACAGGCATGCGAAGACAGTGGTGAGCATCTTCCTCAGAGTGTTGAACACATATTCCCATAAATGATTATTTTATCAAGTGGACATGTAAATAATTTCCTGGGTATTGTCAATGTGATAAACCAAATCCTCAAAACACCTCAGCTTACTGAAGCTGCATTTACTTCACAAAAGGTTAATATTAGCTGCGAGAGAAGGGTAAACTTTCCTTCACAGACAAACATCTAGATAGAGATATTAGCCGGGCTCAAAGCTGCTAGATCCATGGTTGAAGTTTATCAGCCAGCTCTGAGAAGAGCACCAGGGAACAGTAAACGCACTCAAGCTGAGACCAGAGGGCCCTGTGTGGTGCCTCTCAGTGAAGACGGGTGGGAGAAGCTAAAGGAGTGATACTCGAGAGGGCGCAGAAAGAGGCTGACAGAGCAAAGAGGGAGTGAAGAATCATGCGAGGTGAGGCAGAAAATGAAGAATTAAACAGAGGCGGAAAGATCGAGTCGGGGAGGAAAGCAGAAATTTAGGGATGAAAGGACGCAGGATTTAGGAGCGAAGGAGAACGTCTGGGTGAATGTTAGAAACAACGGAAGAGGCAAAGAAGAGACTTTAGATTGTAAAGAAGTAAAGCAGTGATACAAGAGGGAAAGAAAATAAATGCATGTACTGGATAATGTTCCGTAGCGACAGAGGATGAACAGTCGGAGCTCAATTATCCACGTTTCCTGTGATAATATATCGCCTCTCAACAGCAAACTCATTTGTGTTTGTTTGGGCCGATCATTTCAAACAAAGTTTAATTTTGCATCATTATTACACACAAAATTCCAAGCTGTTAGTGCATTGTAAACATTTGATTAAAATTAATTGAGCAGTGGGGAGCGCTGTCAGAGCACGCGGCAGCACGAGAAAATCTTTGTTGTTGTTGATGTTTTGGAAAGATTGTTCTCAAACTCTCACAATTCCTTGGAGAAATTATGTCATTACGGGCTAATAATAACAATAATTTAGCACACTTTCTCAGCTGCCTGCGCCCGCCTCTCGGCTTGATTTTTTCCTCGGTGTTTGCAAAGCTCGAGCAAACAAGACGCTCGAACATACACAAAAAAAAACAAAAAAAAAACACAAACGTTATATTGAAAATAGCAGTGGAGAGATCTAATGCATCTAAGGCTGACGGGGGCCAGATCAATAAAGCTTTTGGATATTTTAAGAAAATGACTGAGGAGGCACACAGACAGCCCAGAGCTGTGCCGCCGCATTAGCGCTGTGTGTATTTAGAGAGCTATTCCTGAGGGGAAGGCAAAGAGCAGCAAAGCTCAAACAGAGCCACAGAGTCATTATTTTTAGTCCTGTTTGCTGTGGGCTCGTTCGAAACGCCCTCTCTCCTCCCCGGGAATAAAGAACAGCAGCATGAGAAGAGAAATGGAACAGGCCCCGAGGAGAGCTCACACATCATTATAAAATCAGATACAACCATAATTATAATCACTCAGTTTCGTTTTTTTTTTTTTTTTTTTTTTTACTTTGTGCAAAGTCATTATGGTGCAAGGTAGATACTGGAAGAGGCTACAACAGGAGCCCGAAAGTCACGTGTGTCCGTGCAAGTGATACATCGGACTAAAACATTTTCCACATCAAACTACATTTGGCTCTTTGTGCTGGCGGACTTTTACAGGTCATTACAGAGGAGGAAAGGTCTGACACCGAGGCGCTGTGGGATTTCAGGGCTCCTTAATCATAGCTGGTTTGCTCTTCCCTGCAGGTGTGCGTGTCCGAATGCACACACATAAATGAGTCTGAAGGTTTGCATGAGAATGCCGCGTGTGTGTGTGCGCGTGTGTTTCAATGTCCCTGTACATGCATGCGTGCGCAAACCGAAGCAGCAAAGACAAGAACTGATTCTGGTAGGACTAATACAGAAGAAAGCAGAGCCAGAGATGACATCTATGATCTATCACACTCAGCCACCTGCTTCCCAAAAAGAAGGCCATTTAAATGCCACATCTGCTCCGGTGCACCACCATCCACCAACCGTAAGACACAAAAAGAACACCACAATACAGCACTCGCAGAATATATGAAATACTCCCTATATATATATTTCTATATAAATGTACAGTCACACATGCAGCCCGCTTACACAAAAGGGAAGAGCTCACACTGAACCCTGACAACCATCCGAAAAAATGACAAGAAATATATACATTTTTAGCTCACAGTAACCCACATGGAGCCATTGATGCATGTGCAGCTGTCATGTGTTGTAGAAATGGCCGAGGAAAACTCCAGAGGTCACCGTGGTTGCACACAAAGGAGGACCAAAAGCCCATTCGTCACAGAGCAAATAAGGTCCAACAGCATCTGACCAACTGCCTGTGTTTGGTTGGCTCCCCGTGTGACCTCGGCTGCACCGGTGTGGACAAGGAGCCGATGTGCTTTGTGCACGGACAGGAAATGATGCAAGGCGTGTGCCGAGCTTTTGTCTTTTGTCTTGCTTCTGACAAAAGTCGTGTTGTGTTTTTACTGGCCCAGTACGTTTGATTTTTACTTAGCAGGACATCTAAAAAAAAAAAAAAAAAAAAATGTTTTAAAACATCTGCCAGGTTTCAATGAAATTTGATGGAAAGGTGGTAGAGAGAGTATTTAAACAAACATTTTCAAATTAAAATTATAGTAGTAAACAAGTGACTACATTTAACTACAGTAAAGACTAAATCTGGCACACTTCCATGATTGTCAATCACAATAAATTTGGATCTGAATGCAGATATAAATGAAAGTTTTCTCAGAATTTCAGGATTTTTTTCCTCGCAAACTTATGACCTTAGAGAATATTCAAGTTTTTTTCAAATAAATGTGCAATTTTTTTCTCGTAAATTTACCACTTCAATAAAAGACAATATCCATGTCTACCAGAGACGACGACATTGTAGCAGAATATATTACACCCACACACTATCTACAAAGGCTTCACTGCATTATGATATTGGAGTCACATTCAATGAGGAAATAAATATACAGTATACACATACATCTGCCCCTTTGCTGACAGCTAGTCTGCTGTGTCTCAGAGATCCAAAGAAAGATATTTTCTCAAGTTCTCATTCAGAATAAAAACGAGAAAGATCGCACATAGAAGGCTTTAGACTCTGATTTACTGTACTCTCCGGACTATGGGGAGTAATCAATGGATGCAGATTTATAACTTTGGGGTAAAGTATTAGTTTTCTCTGAATTCTCAACCACTAAGTGTTGCATTTTTCTTTCTACTGGTTTTTAATACGTGTTAATTAAGCACCTTAATTGGTGAGAAACGTCAGCGCAGAAGTGTTTCTCTCTGCATTGTTGAAAGTTGGTGCAAAGTGGTGCATAACCTGGTGTTTAAATTTGATATTTTATGAAGTTGAGAAAGTCTAGACTACAGCCAATCGCAGAAACATACTTTTCTCTAAGCCCTAATATCCAATCTTGATGGAACAATAATTCTCAAAATCCATAACGAGACAGCAGAAGACCAAGAGGCATTAACTACTGGGACCTTGATTTATTGGAAGGAAAAGAAATACGACTTTTTATTTGTGTGCCACTAAAATTTGGAGAGTTTTGGTATAAAAAAAAAAAAAGAAAAGAAAATATTGTCTTAACATAAACAGCAGCACTTGATCTTTGCAGTACAACATTCAGTCTAAAAATGAAGACAATTACAGGTGAAGTCAGGAAGTTTCTGATCAAAGACAACGTGAGACGTGACGTTTCAATTATCTCCGTTTACAACCAACGGCTTTTTTCTATTTGAGGTTTTTTTTTTTTATTTCAGCGTTGGTTATTGCTGAACTGCATGAACGTGGGACGAGATCACTTTTTGACCCCGTTTGTTTAGAATGGGAGGCTCCGGTTCAGGAGACACCGAGGAGGCTGCGTGGGCTACTTTAATGAACTCCCTGCTTCAGAGTGATGAATAGGTGCGTCTGAGCTCAGTGTCTGCTCCTCCCCTTCAGAGGGCTCAACTGCCAGGGTGCTCGTAAGCAGAGCCTTGTGCTTCCCACACACACAGGCCTACATGCGCACAGATAGTCATGTAAACTAATAACGAACATACAGCAAACACGTATACACACACACACACATGAAACGAGCCACACGATCAAAACTGTTTTCTTGGGAACAAATCAAAAAAGTGAGATTCCTAGCAGATGAGAAAGAGAATTGCTAAAGAAAAGCGAACCCGCTCGAGTTACTGTTGCCTAAAATCAAATGATAAAGTGTACATGTGGGTCCTGGAAACCCATTTTCTCAATCAGCTGTGAGCGATGGGATCCTACAGGAACACGCTTTTGTCTGCCAAAGTTATAGCGGTGTTGGTTATTTCACATGAGGAATGTGCGTTGGTTTGAAGTGGGCAGGGCTTGTGATGAAACAGATTAACTCAAGTCTTAAATGCGTTAAACTCTTAATAAATAATAACTGAGGATGCTTTAAAAAAAAAAGGTATACAAAGTGCATTTTTTTTTTTTTTTCTCACCCAGTGGTGTTTGCTGATTTACACCATTTCCCGAAATCAAAAGAAATTAGAAAATAGAAAAAAAAAAAAACTCTACAAAAAAGTACATCAAGCGTGGATTCAATTGACGCAGCTGTACAGGTTGTTTTTAAAGGCGATTATTAACTTTTTTTTTTTAAAATAACAACTCTTAAGTCTCTATATTTCTTTGATCTTCATGAAACACATTTAAGTAATTGCTCCTAGCGTCTGCTACCACAGCTTGTGTGTCGACTGAAAATGACTTTGGCAGGGCGGATACATTACTTGCTACAGAGTCTGATTGTCAAGCTACTTTTCATGTGTTTTAATAGAAAAAAACACGAGGGATACAAAGCACATTCAGCTATGTGTGCACACTGTATAAAGGGGGTTTCCTTGCAATATTGAAAGAAAACTATGGTCAACTACAACTACAACTCTTCATGATAACATTGTACAGGTCAAAGTAGTAAGATCTTAGACATTGCTAAAAAAAAAAAATAGGACCAACAGGGAAAGAAACGTGAGTGGTCAGACACTCACACAGTAAACAAGCAGACAGATGAGCTACCGTGTTTTCTGGAGGTAAAACCGAACTGAAGCGTACTCGTAATGTCAGAGGTGACTTTGCACAACTACACAACTATGATATGTCAAAGTTGACCCCCGGAATTCGGTCAACGACTTTACAGCAGACAGTGCGAGTAATGTTTTCACCTTTTGCCTCTGTTTCTCTTCCACAAAAGGGCGGAGGGTCTGTTCACTGTCTGTCTGACGGATGCTACTTGCTCCGTTGGATTTTCAGCGAAGTTGCTACTTTCACATGTCTCATATTTGGTCAGTACAATGTTATCAGAACGGAAAGAAACATTGGCCCGATCTTGAAAAATGTAACCACAGCATCTTTTAAGAGACTCACTAGAATTAATAGATACAACATAAATAATCGGACCCTCGCTGTATAGTGATGTATAGCCGGAGGAAAAGGCTGAATGTATTAACCTTCATTTATCCATGGTCGACTTGATGAGCAGGTCATCTTTTGTTCAGAGATGCAGCATACACCCGAATGCCTGGCAGGAAGGAGGAGCAAGAGACACATAGACTAGCATCACCGCAGTCTTCTTCTTTCTTTTTTTCTGAACAGATGAAAGAGACAGCTTCTGTAACATATCACAGTTCATTAGCAGTGAGCCAGAACCGTTTCCCTTTTCCTCCCTTTTCAGTGGACATTTATTCTTCTCCTCACAGCAGTCAGGAGGATGTTCCTGTCAGATTCTTACAATCGTGTCATAGAACATGCTCTTTGGAACGGACGTGCTCTATCTGCAGCCTACTCTTCTCTGGCTTCACTCCCGCACAATGAGAGGGAAATGCCTTCACAGCCCTCGCTGTAATGCAAATGTCTAAGTCCATGTCCAACTCTGTAGTCCCAGTGGTGCCCAAGGGGCCTTCAGGGCAAATTATGCCTTATCTTAATACAGAATCACTGTCTGTCAAGTCTCACACCATTAGTTCTATGGAGGCTCCACAAACTGTTAACTGACAAGCCATCAACTCCCTCTCACCCACCCCCCCGTCTCTCAGGCATCGCTTGAGGATAACAAGCCACGCAGGAGGAAAAGTGCCCTTTTTAATTATCCAGAGGATTATGAGGTTTGAGTTGTTCCCAAATGTTAATACATAGGTCGCAGCTGTGCATCTTTGCATAAGGAGCAGTACATTACCCCTCCATTTGGCCTTTGTTGCGGATGGCTTACAGCTGATCTTTGCACACCTCATTTGACGGGAAAATACGAGGCTGAAAAGCTCTGCATGAGAGCGTAATGAAGTGCTGAGATCCGATTAGGGAGAAAAAAAATGCCAGAATACACAGTTGATGACGGAAATATGAAATAAAGATGGAATAAATCAGGAATTCATTTGGATTAATAAAAGATACTGATGAGGGTGATTTTAACTCGTAAATAAAAACAGACACTTTTGATCAAACAATTCTTAGAGTTTGATTTAGTTCAGTAGCATGTGGGTAAAGTTTTAGCGCAATTCACCGATGCAAGTCGTTTAACATCGGAAAGAAGTTTCCAATAGTCTTCTGTAATCTTCCAAATATATTTGCAGTTATTGTGCTGCTGTCTACAAAGGTGAAATCAATCCATCATAAAGGGGCTTAAACATACACTGCAAAACTTTTGCAAAAAAGAGGATAACAAAGACAACGGAATCTATTTTCTATATATGGTCTTGTCTGACACGGAGTGAACTTGCTGGGCATGGACACAAATATACTGTACATGATTCATATACCCAAAAGACCCATTACAAAGCGCTGACGCGGCTGGAGGCAGTATGATAGACAGAGAAATACACGCAACACGCTGACTTCAATCTGGCCTTTCATTTAAAGCTTTTCCGAGTTTACGCTCCGACCACGCACATGGTGAAATATCAGTTCAGGTTTCGGCAGATCAACATTCACAGTCTCATTAATTACAGCTGCTTTGCAGAAGTATACAGGATTTCAAAATCACCCACACGTTCTATATACAGTCCCAAAACCCCACAGTGGAGATTTATTTTATTTTTCCTCTTCTCTTTAATTCTGTATTTTCTTCTTGGCTTGCTTAGCTGATACTTTGTCAGCGAATGTGGGAGACAAAATAATTGCCTCTATATTTCCCGAATTGATTTCTTGCACAGTTCTAATACAGTGGTCAGGCTGGCACTCAGGCATCCATGACAGGCCTCTGTACTGCAGGCTTTGTGTTTCAGGAGACAAAAAAGACTTTTTTTTCCTACAGCTTGTTATCAAGGTCAAGCGTAAGCAATCAAAACAGAAATCCCAAGAAGCAAGTCTGTTTTGTCAATTTCAAAACAAATGCTAAATGAATCCAATAATGACGCACACAAATCTCAAATGTGTGGAGTCAACGAGTCGCAAGATGATTGACATTACAGGAAATAGACAAGAAACGAAACATCTCGGATTTCTCTCTTTTCTCAAATTTTGCTTTTTATTCCTTCATATGTTGTTTCTGTATCGATTAGATTTTCCCCCCATTAAATAAACATAAAACTGCCCTCACATTGGTATGCATGTTGTATCATGACAGTAGCAGAAATTAGAAATGAATTATAAATCGGATTTAAGTACTAGAGTCAACACGCAGAACAATTATCATTAACCCCACCATGGAATATTGGGAAAATCCACCACCAAACCAACAATATTTAATAATAATAATTAAAGATAATTTGCAGTGTGCATACAACTGATTATCAATTATAAATGTACTAATATTTCCTCAGTGTAGCCTTACTATAATTAAATGGAAAAGAGGAAAAATCTCAGACAATTACACAAAAATGAATTTAAATTATTATTATTTATTTTTTTTATTTTTATTTTTTTTTAAAAAAGAGGTATGGACAGCGCCAAGTCCTCTAAAATCTGCTCCAGAACCAACTCCTCCGCTAATTCATTCTCAAAGCATAACAACTCTGCAGTCACAACCATGACAGACTGCCAAAAACTGCGGAAAGATTCACGCTCCTCACTAAAAGCTAAAAGTTCCTAAGTAAAGTAAGAAGTCACAGCTGGAGGATGCACCACACGTTTCACATTACACTCATTAACCAGACCGATCATGCAGCTGTAGCTCACCTGACATCGTGGCTGTGTTGGATTGGTGTCACTTATCTTGCTCACTGATAAATTAAGGAAGATGCAACTTCTAAATGTTTTTTAAACTAATGCCAAAGTACAACAATGCTAATCTTAGCTACAACGTGTCCTGTGAATCCGTGAGACAGAGTCACTACTGTAATGTGGTCTGTGGACAGTGAAATAGGACGGGCCACAGCTGTGTACTTTTGTAACGTTCACCACATCATCATCATCGAATAAACATCGTTTACCTGAAGAGAAGTTTTCCGGAATTGATTTCTACACGTCTCCATTTCAAATTAAAAGAACACGACAGCGTATATGCTGCATTCGCATGAATTATATCAGAACTGGAAAGTCGTTTTTATTGAAGGAAAAGCAAAGAACGACACTGGAGGCTTTTCATGACTGAGAAGATGTTTTCGCTCTACAACCGTTTGGCTTCGGTACGAGTTTGATTGACAGATGGCCCTTTTCTTCAATGATGGCTTCTCAGATGGTTCTGTTTAAACAAACCATCTGGTGCGTCATGTTAATAATGACGTCTCCATCATTTTTTGGACTCTTCACAAAGCGCGTCCCCGGTGTGAACACGCCCCCGAGTGGAGTCAGTGAACATACACATTCAAACGTGCATCTTTTCCAGTGTTTCCAGTCGCTTCCTATGTCATGCATTTTCTCTGACTTAAGATGAGGAGGAGTTAGTTAAATAGATCACAAACTCCTGTTTTGCAAAAAGCAAACTCCACCTGCCATCTAGTCTCTTTAATGTGCAGAAAAGACAGACAGCCTTTCTAGTATGATTCTGCAGTTCTTAATGCCTTAACTTTTCATCTTGTTTTACTCTTCATGTTGTGTTCCCTGTGGTGAATCTTCAGTTTAATGACCTCTTTGAACCTTTCCTTCTGGTGCAGAGGAGGTAACCACCACCCACATACTGCGCTGAATGATGGAGAATTCGAGGCCAGAGAAACGAAATGAGGACAGAAGTTAGGAGATGGAAGGACAGAAAAAAAAAAAAAAAAACTTGGGATGTATGTTGTCCACTGACACCAGTCTTGACTCCTGCGGTCTGACCATGAACTGAGATTTCTTCTGATACAACCCCTTGTCTAACATCGTTTTCATTTTTAACGGGCCAGTGGGGTGAAGACACCTTTTGAACCTTTTAAGCACGACTTCATGACATCACTCTTTCTGGAAAAAAAAAAAAAAAAAAAAAACTCCGTCCGTGTGAGAGAGGGAAGAGAGGACATGCTGGATTGGAAGGGAGAGTGAGAGTGCATTAGACCTCTGGCGTCAACTGAGGCATCAATTAATGAGCAGCCTGGGAATGTGTCCATCCAGACACACTCTGCACCAGGAGCCGCAGGAGGCCGGGCCGGAGCCACAGACGACTGGGGGACATGAATAATTGAGATGCCTGTTTTAAATGTTTAAATGAATTAGGGCCAGGGGAAGAGGTGTTAAGAGATGTACAAGAGGGAGGGAGGGAATGGCACCAAAAATATCTCCATTATGTCTCCAATCATGAAGCAGAGAGGTGTTCGTGTCAGTAATAAAACTTGCTACATGTAATTAGAGGGGTGACATAAGTGCATGCTAAGTTCTACACAGCTTTGACATTCTGTCAAGTGTGTGCAGCGCTTGTTTTGTCAACCAGGCAGGGATTTGGACAGAATTCTGTCGATGCATTCGCGGTGGAACATTTTGGCAATATTTTTTGACACATTTCAAATACATGAACATGGCTTGGCGTCGGAACAGAGTTTCATCTTAATTCTGAACATCTTAATTGTCTGTCTGACTGAACAGCAGTAAGCAGACAATATTCCATTAAACGTCAGTGGAGGTATTTGTGAAGACTTAAAAGAGAGACAGCACAGTATTAAAGCCAGACAATGACAATAAGTCCAACCTCCGTATTGCTGCAGCGTAGTGGGTGATGTCCCAAAAAATAAGAACACAGCCATCTCCTCTTTCTTTCGGTTGTGCATCATCACATGTTCACTAAAGTCTGAGGACGTATATATAACGTGTATAACGTGTATAATGGGGCGTGTTCACCTGCGCACAGCTAGTAAACGTTCCTGCTTAATTGCTGCCAAGATTTTCTTTACTTTTTAAACTGCTTTCCTATCTTTGACCCACTACTCTGTAGTCTTTATTTTAACAAAAGGTTTGTAAAGTGTAAGTATAACTAGCCGCGATGGCGACGCTGGTATGGTTTTCACCTTGTGAGACTTTCTGTGCGTCATAATGGCGAAATGTGCTCCTGGAGACACCTACCTAAATCACAGTGAGCAAACAAAACCTTGCTGATTGGCTGCCGTTCCGCTCTCCAGAATCCAGCAAAGACAGATCAAATTAGATGCAAAAACAGCACACTTGAATTTCAAGTTCTCCTCCCAGATGGGAGCGCCATACACATTGTTTGTGATTCGTCTCCAGTGCCTGAAACTGGGGGGTAAAGAATGTCTAAATTGACACATTCCCAAAAAGGCTACTACACACATGCTGGGTGCTCTGGGCTCGCACTGGTTTATGAGAAAGGCAGGCAACCGAAAAGATGAGGTGAAAGAGGTGAAATCAGGCCCTTTCGATGTGGGCGGCTTCCTCTGAGCTGCCAGTGCATCACTGCTTCTCCTCTCGCTTTCATTTTCTTCCTAATTCTCACCCTCTCTCACGCTGAAGTCCAAAGCCCAAGAGAAATTAGTCACCCCGCACACAGTGGAGAGGGAGTTGTTGTGTGTGTGTTTGATCGTGTGAGTGTGTGTTTGAAGGGAAGAGAGAGTGGAAGCAAGACGAAAGAGATCAGGGAGGGAGAGAGAACAAAATTGTTTCCATCCCAAGGCTTATAATTCTGCTTTATATCTGAAAATTGATGCCGGTCTAAAAAAAGAACATCAATCTAAGAATCAGAAATGTGCTGCAGTAACAGGAAAAGCCTTGCTGTGCCGTACGGATACAGTAGTGGTCACAACAAGGAGACGATGATAAGATAATCTACACGAGTGTCAAAGCTTAAGACATGAAGACACAGAGTCATACAGAGTTTCAACTAGAGCCCTCCATTGTGAAAATGACCGTAAAACACAAAAAAATGTCTACTAGAGTTTAACAAACATTCGAATGTGTCTGAATGAATGACACCCGTCACATTCACTGACACGCAGCCCGGAGAGGCATAAATCCAGGTTAAGCTAAAATACAAAATGAAAAAGTTGACTGTTACCTAATAAACAAGTATTGCAAATGTGATGTCTGTTTGCTCTTCCAAAGATGTTTTTTTTTTTTGAGGGAGTGAAAAGCCACAAAAGTCCGAAAGGATTTCTTGTTTTTACGGTTAACAAAAACCCAACCGAGTGGTGAGTCTGTCGGCCGTTGGCTATCTCTGCACATCATTTTCCAGCACTGAACTTTGCAGCTACATAGCAGTGAAGCATTGACAGCTAATGTAGTGGGAATCCCTCAGTTATAATAATCACTAAGCCTGTCATAACTGCTTTTGTTGGACTATATTTTGTCCCAGAAATAATTGCGATAAACGATTTTATTGTCACTTTTATGCCTCTGATATAATGGTGAAATGATATCATAAAAGTAAACCCTTTCAAAAAACAATGAACTTTTACATTTTTGAAAATAGTAAACTGAATCTAATGTGTCTAATGTCTAAATCCTAATGTCATTTCTGCACTATTTAATATTACTTAATAGCATTCACTGGGTGTAGAACTTTCTAGAAAAGTACTAATGGTCCATCTGACAAACTCCCAAACAACCCTATTTCAAAATCTGCTCAAAAATGTTCCCTGTTTGCATTAAGGTAAAACTATATTTACAGATATTATACCAGCAAATCAAATCAAAGTGCAAAAGAATAATTAAAAGTGAAATGTTCTGTATGTATTTATAGTGGGAGATAGAGGAGGCGTGTTTGAGCGGATGAAAGAGGAGCGTGAACTGCAGCGAGCCTTGAGCTAATTCTATCATGGTGGAGAGATAACACCCAGATTTCTGTTTCTCATCATTCTCATCGTATACATAAGATCAAGGCTTAGACGCTGGCTTCTGCACAATACATTTAATGACATGGGTGCATTTCTTTTGAAGATCGGCGCCCGCTTTGAAGAAGAGTCCTCAGCTCTTCCACGGCTGGGATCTGATGATGAAGAAACCTGACCGGCCTCCCCCGTTGGGTCACAAAATCCAACCCACCTCCTATTGTTTGTGTGATGAGAGGCAGGAGGGCAGAAGATGGGCCTGTCAACACCATGTGAGAAAACCACCGGAGGAAACAGCCCAACTTTCAATAAGAAAAAATAAAGCCTGAAAATGAAGCAAATGGAAAGACCTTTGACATTAATTGCCAATTCCATTGAGTCCAATTTGTTTAATTATAATCACAACAGGATTGCCATTCTACTGCTCTCCCAACGAAGAAATAACAAGCGTAGAAAATAACAGGCTCATTTTTAAACCCCTGTAATTGCAATTTTCTACCTAAATTGCAGTCTAATGATTACAGGTATGAGGTGGAGCTTGACAACAACACCAGAAAAGAGTAGGAGAGAAAAAAAAAAAACATATTGCTAAGGACCCTCAGGCACCGAAAGAGAGAGAAAATAAATCTGCCAACTAAAAATCAGCGCTGCCTTACTCCAATAGGAACCAGGGTTTAGAAGTGGGTTTCTCAAAATCTGCAATTCCCAGACCTTTTCAATGGGCCAATGGCTAAGGGCTTGGAGGATTGAGTTCCTCGCTGCTGCGCTGGAGAAGGAGTTGATAGGAATTTGGCGCAATGGCACAATTAT
>CALSBV010010288.1:3606393-3686393 GCA_943590825.1 Bovichtus diacanthus
AAAAAAAAAAAAAAAAAAAAAAAAAAAAAAAAAAAAAAAAAAAAGCACAGACCTCTTCTTCACAGAAATGCCATTTTCCCTGTCGCTTCAAGACGCCCTCGACAACACAGAACCTAAAAAGCCTGGTGTAATGTCAAAGCTGTCCGGACGCACAATCCCCGAGTAGAAGAAGTCTAAATTGGGGCTGCTGGATACTTGCAGGCAGCGGACTTGAAAGTCTATAAAAGTTGCTGGTCCTCCGGTTACGACTCACAACTTCCCCTCCTCCGGAGCGCCGGAGCAGCTGGACGACGCGCCGGACCGTCGCTCATAGTTTCTGGATTCGAGCATGATTTTCTTTTATTATTGTTTTTATTTTTACAATCCTCCTTCCAGATTGCAGTTGCGGTTTGGCAACGTCTTCGTGCAGTTAAAGAAACGGATTTGAGGTATCCGAGGGATGAGAGGGAGCAGCCGGATTCATGACAGTGTGTGTGCGTTTGTTTGCGTCTGTGTGTGTGTGTGTGTGTGTGTGTAGGCTGCTGGGGCTGCGCCGGTGTTTTAGCGCCACCCAGTGGAGCTGTGTGCTGGTGACAGGAAGGAGGGCAGACATTTATCTCCTCCATCTTCAGATGATGATAACCGGATGGTTGTGCTCTCTTGGAGACAGCAGCTCAATATAACAGCGAAGTAAATGTTCCAACTTATGGCTTCACTGGAATATCCGCTGGTATTTGTGGCTTCTTAAGTTGATTAATACATTTAATGTGATTTTTCTTCTTTTTAAATTTCAATTTCCAGCTCCTTTATTGAGGAAATGTATTGCAAGTAAAGCAAAGAAGACGAAGTTTTTGATGTGATGTGTTTTGGAAGTAAGTCCGTCGGTCAGTGGGTATTTCAAAACTGTATGAAAATCCCCAGAATATCTCAAAAATAATATATTTATGACAAACATACCAAAATGCTGACAATACAGCCACTTTTTACTTTTTAATAAAGAGATGCTAAATAAGTGTCTACATGGGGGAGCCACAAACAAGTGACAGCTCTGTGCTGAAGGGCTTTTGCTCAGCAATATTTCCCCCCGATCTCATATCATCCGTATTTGGCAAAACACACCTCCATGGCACACATCAAAATTGTATCTCTTTTATATATATTGGATCTCACAAATATGTCATTCAATAGAAATATGGTGTAAGAAATAAATAAAATAATCTCCGCCTGCTCTCCCAAACCGGTTCATAATTTGTGTACAGTCCCTTACTCAGAAGAACTTGTGTGTTATGACATGCATTAGGTTCCTGGCTACTCACCATGGTTATCATAATACATCTGTTTGTCTCTGACATTCAACTTCCGCTCATCTCAAACATTACTGCCCGGTCTACAAAGGCTTCCCCCCAGTAATTGCATTATCATCTCTCCATTTCTCAAGCAGCCTCTTTTGGCCGGCCCTCCGAAAGGCAGGAATGGGTGGAATAATCAATACCAACCTTTGAGATAGCCTGTGGAGATGCGAGGCAAGCATTTGGGTTTGGATTTGATTGATATTGGACACCCTCAGAGAGTGTTATCATCATAAAGTCAAAGCCATCTACCTCATAGACACTCAGCAAACACACACATGCGAGCAGAATCAAAGGGCAGGATACACAAACGCCCGGCGACTGAATACAAAAAAATTGTCAGGCCATTATCATTGACCTGGCTGAGCTATACAATTCAAAACAGATATGCAGACCAGAGCCAGGCTTCACATGACTTTATCACTCAATATCAATAGAAAAGCTGTTATTTTGATTCCATTTTACGCCATTTATTATATGATTCCCAAAGTCGTTCCGCCTCCCTCTCTGTCATTCACACACACACACACGCACAATGAGAGAAGAGATGACCTCATTAATCTTTAGTGCATTGTATAGACCTATCCTGTCAAACCCCTGACACTGTGGTTTGTGACACAGCGCTGCTCATTAAATCATATGACAGGATGAGGTCAGCCGTGAGGTAAGGTGTCTCAAGCTGTGTGAGAGCAGATAAAGCCAGCAGTCTTAGCCTCTGTGAGCGAGCTCAACAACAAATGTATGTGGCAGCAGGAGTGAGTCATGAGGTAATCCCGGTTAGTGAGCATTTGGGATCAAAAATCTAATATATAAAAAAAAAAAAAAGAGTCTCCGGTTTTGTCCTTTTGAGGTCACACCGCAGGAGGGAATGAGGGACACTCATCTGTTAAGTTTGACGCGTCATGTGATTTGGCACCTCACTGAGGAAACCACACGTGTGTTACTGTAGGTGGCACCTTGCATAACACTCATCACGCCACGCTTGTCATCCTGTAATTACTTTAACTTCACACATGGGGGACGACGGTCGTGGAGGGCTGCATTGATTGTGGTGGTTTGGTTCAAAATAACCTGTGAAGCCCTCTGCCTGAACCCTCGCTCGCCTTCACCGCAGAAGTGTGTTTGAAGACAGTGGGACGTCTACCAGAAAATTGCAAGTGGAGAAATAGGAGGCATAATGGCTTCAGGAACAGAGCAGGCCATCAATAATGCAGAGGAGGCAGCAGTTAATGCCCCCTTTAATTCAACAGGTCTGCAGACAGCGAGACAGTTATTCTTCCTCAGCTGCAGATGCTCGGTGAGAGGCAGCTACATCAGGCTTTATGGCTTTGTGTGCCGTTGCATTGCCAGGTCTTTCCCCCGACCTCAATCCCGATCGCAGAGCCATTAATGGGTTTTCATCAGGGGCCCGCCCTAATGGAGTTTCCAACTTCACCAACTCGCTCAGATAGCGGTGGGGAGCTGTAGCCACAGAGAAAGAAATAATGCCCACACAAAGTCAGAATATATGAACTCAATTTAGTCTGAACAGTGGGAGTGCCGGCAGCTTTAAAAAACAAAAAGAGAGCACAATCAAAACAGCCAATGTTACACTGCAAAAATTACCATATAGACTGATATTGTCTTACAGGTCGAACATTCAAGTTTAACACAAGTGAATAAATCTGCCATCAGGATGAGGAAAAATTACTTTTATCAAGGGTTGTCAACACATTGTCACCTACTGTTTAAGAGAATTCTCAGATTGGGTCAAATAAAATGGCAAACTTTATGTTCTCTAACTAATTTAAAGAAAGGAGGAGAACGTCGCGCACTCATAACTCAGATGCAAACTGTTTAAATCTGGTGAGGCTTTAAACTGTGGAGCAAATAATACAGCAAACACCAGCGTAACTTTTAGAAAGAAATGAAAAACCTATCTCTTTAGTTTGGCTTTTAATTAGGGCTAACTTTATTCGTATCATTGTTCTCGTTTTGTTGTATTTGTCCCCTTTAAACTTGAGTTCATATATCCTCAACATGTAATATATAAAGATGACATCGTGTGCATGTTGTGAGTGTGTTTCTTGATCACTACAGGACCTGATTCAAAACAGAAAAATGTATGAAAGCCGTGTTAACGTGAAGATGTTTGCCGTGTACATCTCACTGCAGAACATTCATTTTGCATTGTCACACGAGGAAATGTGAACTCCAGAGGTGTTCTTATTCTTTTGTCTTGTTTTTCTGTCCTTGTGATCTGCATATAACATGACTTTCTGACTTCCTGCCAGAGATTTGGTCATCGTATCATAGAATCAAATTCTCCCCGTTTCTCCTGCTTTCAGAGCGCTCTGCCTCAGCAGCCTCTGACAGAGCAGCGGTGGGTCATTCATCAGAGGAGAGATTACATCTTCATCCACTGCTACTGGATGTTGAGAGTACTTTATCTTGAGAGGGGAAATACAACTTTTTTCTCTTCTCTTTTTTTTTTTTTTTCTTAAATCCATCCTTTAATGCAAAGGAAATCTTTTAATTTCCTTTTATCACTTGCCAGCATGTGGAGTCGAAGACGGTTTGCAATGAAACAGCTGTTATCACACAAAAGAAATGGTGACAAACAGAACGTGTTTGAACGTTCCTGCTGAGCCGTAAGTATTACAATGTGTCTGTTATAACATACAAGATAAACAAACCTGCATCTGTTCAAAAGATTAACAAACATGATATTCATAATCCATATGAGCCTCTCCTACAGCATCACAGCGCCCTTTGTTTTCAAATGGCTCCTCATCCTGTAACATTTTAGCTCCATCTACTGGAAAACAGGCACAGGTGCAAACATCATGGAAATACAGTGAATTCACTGCATTAACCCACTCGGTGTTGCTTTACTCCACTTTAATCTTTACTTTACTTTAATTAGAATCATGGTTAAGCATAGCAAATGCAAATTATGTAAAAAAAAAAATTAAAATTAAAAAAAAAGAAGAAGCAATTACCTAAGTAAAAGTATTAATAATACTTTTTAAATAGCTGCTTAATAAACTGTATGACTCTTGGATAAGTTACTCAATAACAGTGAATTTTATTTTATAAGCTCAAAACAGGTTTTGTATGTAGAATCAGTGTAAAAGTAGCAATACCAGCACTATTAAAATAAAAAGCTTCAAAAGTGCAAGTACTTAAAACAATGTTGTGCGATGCATAGTCAGTAAAGAACATTAACAAAGATAACAATATTACATATTTAGCATTGAGTAGTGTTGATGGCTGGAATAAGCAGGAACGGGTCGATGGATGTTTCCTTTACCTGGTGACGGTGATTTCTAAAAGCAACAACAATCAATAGTGGTGCAGCCTCAGTCCTTGAGTGCTGTCGGCTGAGAGGTGGACTGCGACCTCAGATAAAAGTGATTAGGTAACACGGTTACAGGCTGCTCCTCACGTACCATTAGTGCTGCTCCTCTTTCCAGACAAGGACTCTAGTTTAATGCCAAACTTCAGCTCTTGTGTGCTCTGAATTAACTGTGCAGTGCTGCAGTGTAGCGATGGGAATGTGGTGAAATGTGGTTACTGGGCCTTTTCAAAAGCAGATGGAGACACAAGTAGAACAAGTGAGTCCGTTAGTCAGCGTATTAATCAAGCTCTGCTACAGTATAGTCACATAGCAAATGTGTCAGTTCATCATGTGCTGTTCCTAAGAATCCTCCCTAAAACGGAAACCCTGTTTTAGACATCTGCCATCATGTTATCAGTGTGTTCGCTCTCACAGAGAATATTCAGCACTTCTATAAGAAGCCACCCTCGAAGTGTTTGTACTGAACATTATAATATTCCTAAATGCTGAATTTGTTGGCAGATCTGTGAATTGTATAGTTGCACTGAATGAAGTGGCCATAGAGTGTACATATAGTGAGGTACAATGTACAATGAAATGAAAAAGTACCTTCAAATTGTACTTATGTACTTGAGTAAATGTAATACTGTGTCCCTGATTGTCCATGACTTATTTAAACGTATAACTGCAGAGTTGACAGTTTATTAGAAAGTGAGTCATTAAACTTTACCAATCCCTTGATAATCAATTACTTAAAATATCAGAGACATTTAGTTACTTATGAACTGATCTATAAAGCATTAATTATAGTTATTAAGCTTTTTAAAAAAAAGAAGAAAAAAAAGTATAAAACCTTTTATAAATGGTGCCTTTTTAGATGTTCACACCATTCTGTCTTTCTCTTCATGTCCTATATTGTACATATCACATTTAATGTGTCCTTTATTGTAGGTCACAGCTGGTCAAATAAATGCTCATAAAGAAACTACATGTATGGTAGCACATCCTCCTAATTTTGTCCTTGTCTGACTTTCACATAAACATCTGGGAATAAATCAGCCCATGAATATGTCTCTTGTAGTTGATATTTTTGGGTCTGTGTGTGATCTGCTCGTCCCCGTGAAGCCCTGCCTTCTGAGATGAGTTATCAGCCGGATTACAGGCTGCACGCAGCCAGAGAGAGCTTTATTCTGTTTGAATGAGGAAAACATCGTGTCTGCCTGCCTGAAAGCTGTCACATGGGGCCGAGGAGGGGGGAGAGAACAAAAAAATCGCTTCCTGAAATGATCCTCGCCACTGGCTGAGTGTTGTTTTGTTTTTTTTGTTTGTTTTTTTCTCTCTAACGTCACATCGCATCGAGTTTAATTTCCCGTCCGGATCTTTTTTTGGTGTCGGTTGCCGATGATGATCAGCAAAGTTAAAAACGCGATGTCCACTCTGGTGGGAGGGATGATGCCGCACGGACACCACCACCACCACAACCATCATCCAGGTGGCGGCCAGACCTGCGGACCGGACAGCCTGCCGCCGCGCTTCCCTTACGGTCGGCCGGATTTCTTGGACCTCACCCCGGAGCTCCTGCAGTACTCCACCGAGCACGCATCACGGCCGGTGCTCACGTTAAAGAGAGACAGCAGGCTTCCCTGGCGCACGGGATACGCAGAGTGAGTGGCGTTCATTGACGAAAGATTCACATCCCCAAACATTGTGCTTTATTGTTCTCCTGATGAGTGTCAGGCCTGTGTTGCTGCAGCCTCTGCAGCTCTGAGATGCACTGCAGCAGCCAAGTGATGGCCAATATGGCCTTTTGCTGTTGTACAGTTTCTACCTCAGTGTTCCTCCCCTGAGTTGCTGTAAATGATATGTGCAGCAGTGTGTAATTAGTCAAAAACGCTCCCTATCATACGGTGACAATTGTGTTTAAAGATATTTGACTACAGGCTCCTCCTCAAGGCGATTTAAAGAGTTATGCTAGAATTGTCAAAATGATTCAAAAGTGAAAGCAGGAAATGTCTTCCTGATCGTGTTATTCACAAGGCTTTCTGTGTGTTTTCTTACATTCACAGCCTTTTTGATATCTTAAAACTTCATAAAACCTCCATGAGAGCTCAATTTCTTCTTCTTTTTTTTCTGTCTCTGGGAGGTTATTTGTTTTTCATTCACAAAGTGCCTCTGAGCCAGTGTTTGTGTTAAATAATTAAGCTTGTTTCGTCTTAGTCTTTAAAAGAAGCAAAAAAAATCAATGACAAGTCACATTTTTTTAAGCGTAGGTGCAGACCCCCACTCCTCGTGTCCTTGGCTTTACTGCAGGTGCTTTTATACTCTAATGCACCTGCAGTGCTCTCACAGGTAGAAACAAAGCAGCACCATTTCATTCACACTACTGGTCAGGATCTGCTGTTCCGGCGATTCCTGCTGGGGAAAAACACTTTAAGACATTCCACTCTCCCAGAGGAGGAGGGAGGAGGAGATATGAAGGACTGAATAGCTCCAGTCCTACAGTACAGTGTGTGGGCTACACCACTCCTCCCTGTCTCAGAGTGGAAACAGAGAAGAAGGGGGGGGGAAAGGATGACTCATGCAGATTGCGAATAGGGTACGGGGGACACGACTTGTAACGACAACCGTGGGTCTCAGAAGACTGAATGAGACAAGTCAAATGAGGATGCTGTAATGCATAAGGGGAGGTCAGTGTGTGGGAATGTGCACCGTCATCAGTGCCGCTGTCCGCACATTCTGCTGCAAATTACTTTGATGTAAGTCGCTGAAAACTGTAATCACAGCATTAGCGGTGCTGTTTACTACACAACCTAATCTGCTCGTGCATCCGCTGCCAGCGCTCGAGTGTAAAAATCCCAAAAGACAACACCCATCAGCGTTAAACTAACACACTGCGAGCAGACACAACTAACATGAATCAATCCCAAATGACTGTGACCGAAAACATCAGCAATTAACGCTGGAAAGTGCAGCAGCGATGCAAAAACGACTGCAGTAATGAGGTTGTAAAGGCTGTTGCACTCGGATGAATGCACGCCGGTGTTTATTTGGGATTGACTAAGGAAGTTATTTATTTACTCACACTTCTGATGTGGCTGTGATTAGTCTATTTATGAGCCATCACAAGGTGTTAAAAGAACTGTGATGTGCATGGATGGACCCAAAGACGGATGATTAAAACTGCGCAGCATCACTTCAGATCTATTCGGCGGAAATGATAATCCTCACAGAACAAGATTTTTCTATTGGAGCATCTGTCAGCGTCATCCCTTTTGTCTCCCCTTGGGCTGTAATGAGTGGGAACAATGACGAGGTGGATGCTGTCCAGTTGGAGGACGCCCTCCTGGCTTTCATTCAGACTGCTTGCAACTTCTCCACTTTGATGTCACTTCATTAGTGTTATTGCGGCGGTACTGAGGATTCACGGTCATTGTCGTTGGGTTTGCTTGAGCAAATTAAATCAAGTGTATTTATATAGTTAGTGGGGGAAATATGGAAGAAACCTCAGGGAGAGACTGAGGAGGGATCCCTCTCCCAGGACGGACAGATGTGCAATAGGTGACGTGTGTACAGAACAAACAGCATAGTTAAAAATACAGCATGGACAATCTATGCGACAGAAAACATGATACGATGGTATATAAAAAAAAAAGATGGATCCAGGGGGATGTCAAGGCTTCCTGGTGTCAGGCAGGACCAGCTTTGTTGGTATGTTTACACTGGTCCGGATTGACCGTGTGTTGCACCAGATGATGGTGACGTCAGACACATAGGGTCTAATTTCAAAGTAAAATGCCAACCCAAAATCTGCCTGCAGTTTTTTTTTTTTTTAGCACCGCACAGGTTTATGATGCTCGAGATAATAAGTCTAATTGATGCTCTAACGCTGCCGTACAACATCGTGTCAGCAGGAACATGCGAGTGCACTTACAATAAGCCGCTGAAAGTGCTTTTGTCAAATGGCTATTTAATACAATTTAATATGCAGGCAAGCTTCCAGGCACTGAGACCATGAACGTGTGAGGAGGAAAAGACTCATTTTGGAAATGTTTTCACGGATATCTTTCTCTTATTTGAAGCCAAGACGCGGATGAGAACACAGCTTAATAACTCATACTACATATATATTACCTATGACTTCATATATTATTCATTATTTTCTATGATGTAATAACTCTATGTGCTATTGTTAATAATGCATGAATAAACAGATCACAAAAGTACAGTAGAAAACCATTCAAAGATCTGCGTGATCATCAGTTTAGGAGGTGGAGTGGTCGTCCACCAGTCGGAGGGTCGGTGGTTCGATCCCCACCCTCTGCGCTCAGCAGGTCAAAGTGTCCTTGGGCAAGATACTGGTTAGTTTGAGCTCATAGTTTAGCTGTCCGACACGCAACTTTACAGTTTTGGTTCACGCTCACTGCGCTCATAGCGAGGCTTTCAGTCGCAGCTGGTTGCTGACAGACAAAGTTAGCGACTGGTTCAACATACTGTGAGATTTAGCAGCCAAAGAGCCAGATATTTACCTCAGAAGTTGGTAGAGACCAAAAACGGAGCTGAAGGAGAGTGAATCCTGGTCTTAACTCCATCAGGTGGCCAGAAGCACGACTCCAGATGAATGATAATGTTTCTCCACAACTGCTCCATGTGTAAATAGACAAACAACATATTGGCCATATCAACTGAAAAAGTGATAATATGTCAGAGTTGCGTTCACAACTCGTTTCTGCTGCCAAGTGACCAAAAAGATGCAAATGTACATGTTTGAGGTGTATCCAGAGAAAATACTCTTTATTGACGTGAACAGCGTTGATTTTAATTGTACGGTGAATTTTTGAGCTTTGAGAAAGTCGAAGTGTAGATATCTGTGAGGTAATGTCATAAAAATTTCATTTGCTGCATTTTCAATGCAATGAACATAATTATTTACCTGTTTTTATTTTTTTGTTCATATAATTCCTTGTTCGAACTTAGAATGACAGATATTCTGTGTCCAATTTCAAAGTGATGGTGAGACACAGTTTACGAGTTGCAGCATGTTTTTTTATTACAGTAACTTCCTCTCCCTGAACAGGAATTCAGACTATGATAAGACTAATTCTTACATGCTATGGATGAAGACTTTGTACAGGCCTGCAGTGTTTGTTTAGCTGCTCACCTCCACCTTATGTAACATAGTTTAGCAGCAACTAAGGATTCATCTTTTTCACATTCAATTCGTAAAAGTCTTGTCAGCAGTGGGATCAGACGGCTCTATATTGACCACTGGTAATGAAAAAAAGCAGGTGTTTCCATTCACTGCATTACATGTTACTTTTTGCCACATCATTTTGCAAGATGTCTAATGACTCCACGGACATTTTCATTCCGCTCGTGACGTTCAAAGGTCCGGCAGTCGCAATCAGAGAATTCACTGGAACTCTCAGCTTCCTCTTTTGAACCTTCCTTGCATAATATACTGTTCAACAAACATGGCACGAATGTTTCAGTCACAAGTTGTGGAAACAAATGACTGAAACATAGCTATGTGAAAGAGTTAGGTCACATTGTAGGAAGGCTTGAGCTACCGCTTTAGAATCACATCCTCCCACGGCACCGACATTATGTCCAATTATAGCTCATTGAGCGCATGTGACTGATTCTTCGCTGTGGTGGTGGTGAAACTTGATTATACTGCAAAGAACATTATAGCACAAAACATTATGTAATTGTGGTATTATTGTGGCCATTTTTTTGGCCTCACATCACCGATACGTCCAATAACAGCAAAAAAAAAAAACATATACTCTGTATTTTGTGCCAACTTTTGGTCTTGTCAGAAAGTTTAGACAACAATCAGGCGACTTTAAATTCTTCTCTGTCATTAGTCCTAATGCAGGGAGCGCAGTGCAGGACACTGTGGTGCCTGTCTCCTGCTTTCTACTGATTAGACAGTGAAAGGGCTTTTTATAATCCACATTTGGGCAGCAGTTTTTTTTTGCCTCATTCTGCTGCTCTCTGATATCAGAGCTTCTGGCCAAACAGCGACCACTTTTCTACAATGATTGTAATCAACTGAACTCAGAGAGTGAGAGGTCAAAGGTCTTATTTTGATGAGATTTTAACGCTGGATTTCTCTCGTATCTTTTGTTTGACTGTACGGTTTATCTTAATTCCCTTTCACTGCTAGTCCCCTGCCATTTTTTCTCTCTTTTCTCTTTTCCCTTCCTCTGATGATCCCAGCGCTGATAAATTACCCATCCCTCCTCTGCAGAAGTTTCCGAGGGAATCTTAATGTCAATACTTGAATAACTGGAATTGCGCAAAAGGCATTACGTCGTATTATCCAGCTAATGTGGCATTTATCTATAATTGAAAATGAAAATGTTATGTAATATGCCAGCATGAGGTCCAAACTGCAGCCTTCTCAAGTCTGCTGAATGTGACAGCTTAAAGGGCCATGCCAGTGGACGTTAGTATGTGTTAGTCCAGCTACTACAGATGGCAAATACTACAGCTAACCATTTTGCAAAACATGCGGTTATATTGTTTGTATTTATTCGTACTGTTCCAGGCAGCCATTAGTTTCCATTTGCTTCAAGCCGATTTTTGAAAGTGCTGTGAAAAAATTCAGGTTTATTGTGCAGAATTATTTTCAATTGATACTGTATGTTACCGTACAGTCAAGGTGTAGCTGGAAATCTGTCACTATTTGTTGCTATTTGTTCGTAGAGCTACGTAGCACAGTTTCCCTCAGCGTCCTCACTTTTTCTTCACCAGTTGTTCTGCATCGGTACGTCCAGTGAACTCTGCTGCAGTCCATAGCAGGGTAGATGATGCTGCCAGAGTATGAAACAGTGCATTACTCAGAAGCTATTATCCTCCGCAGGCATCAGCTCATAATAAAAACACTTAATCCCTCCTGCAAGTTCCCTCTGGGACATGACAGCATCCTGTCCCATTTTCTTTCTCACTCTTCCACTCTCTCCCTATTTCTTGCTGCTATTATATTTTCATGTGGTTAGAGGTAGAAAACACTATAAATCATCTGACTCCAGGCCCACTTTTCTTCCTTGCCTCTCTCTGCATCAGGGTGATCAATGCGGGGAAGAGCATGCTGAACGAGGACCAGGGCTCCTGTGAGAAGCTTTTTGTGAAAAAGCCGAGCGGCAAACACCGCAACTCCTCTCTGCTGGAGGACAACGGGGTGAGTGAAGGGACACGAACATCAGAACAGGAGTCAGTGAGGGATGAAATGTCTGGCTGCTCCAGTAAACAATTAGTGATAATGTTTTTAAATCTGACGTCAGTGTTCTCTAAGTCCTGAAGGTGTCTGAGGTATTGGAAATTCTTCAAACACATTATAGTCTGAGCAGAAGTGCACAGAATTTATGATTTCATTATTGTGATGTGATCCATAATAGTGTCTTCGTGTCCTTTTCTAATATTGATGGATTCACCTCTAGTCCCCGTGGGACTTCTAATTTTTCGCTATGTTTGCTATCATCCAAATGTCTCTGATGTATCCTCGTCTTGTCATTACAAAGCAAAACAAGTCCAAGTGGTCAAAAAATATACAAGATAAGAATTGTTTAGATTGTTTGTATCTTAACCCTCAGCTTTGTAGTAAAGAAGACGTAACTGCCAAAAACTGACCCAAAAAGAAGACTTTCAGCCAAACGCTACTGCAGCTAATCAATGTCTTTGTATATTAACCATGGATCACGTGGCTGCTTTTATGTCGAACAAGTTACTTGTAGAGACAAAATCCGCAGAGAATATTACTCTGCATTTCACCTTAACTCTATGCAGCATTTTATCATCTTTCAGCTCATTGTTTTGGTTGTCATACCTGCAACTTTACTGTTTTGGTTCACTCTCACAGTTCTCTGTAGAAGCTGTTTTCAGTGAAAAAGCTCAGCAAAAAAAAAACACTGTACACTACCTGCCTCTGCACTAAACAGCAGACTTGACTCTAAATTATTATTGCTTATTATTTTGAAGTGGCAGATCTGGCTCAGCATTAAGTTTTTTTTTTTTTACTCTCTACAGTCAAGATAGTGCCGTGCATGGATTTTCTTAACATAATAAACTTGTTTATTAGTGATTGTAGGTCAATACATTTGATTAAGATGTACACACACGCGCACATTCTCGTCCTCCATTTGGTGTAAATGAATGACATCATCCCTTGCTGCATCTCTCCCCATGTGAGTGTAGCATCAGAGCGGTGAGCAGGTGTCTTGTTCCTGTTCATCTGTTAGTCAGTCAGTCACGCCAACTCTGCTGTAAACATGCCTGCAAACGCAAGGGCGGCAACGCCTTCCCATCGCAGATTGCATCATGTTGGATCAGCAAAAGCCCGGGATGAGGACATTCTTCCTGTAGTCTCCGCATCACTTGCGTAGATCCTGTTAGGACGGATATCACAGCACAACGCTTTTCACTGTATGTTAATGTAACTTAAATGTCATGTTCTATATTGTGTATGCCATATGTATCATAAACATTCGATGTGTTTCCAGCCTTCCAGTAATATTATAATGTAGATTTGTCGCAACTATGGTTCAGTGAGACCTGAAATGAAAGAATCATATTAAAAATAGCATTAAAAAAAAAATATCACCAGCTGCAGACCCAGAGCCTGTAAAGCCTCACAAATGTGTGCCTTCTGCTCAGAGTGGTAATCTCAAGGGAGATTTTCAAACAATAATAATAGGATTTGTCACTTTTATTTATTTATTTTTATATCACTATACTACTATTTTTTACTACATTTATTTTATACATTTTTATGTTAATATGAATTTTTCAGGATGGTACTGGAATCCCTCTCCACTTCTGGGGCGTGTTTGATGGACATGCAGGTTCCGGAGCCGCCATCATGGCCTCCAAGCTTCTTCACCGCCTCATCAGAGACCGTTTGGGAGAAATCTGCCACCTGCTGGAGAACCCCAACAGCGCGCCTCCCATCTGCTTGGCCAAGAACGGCAGCCCATACCAGGCGGATTCAAAAAAGGGGGCATCACAGGAAACAGAAGACCCTGATGCTGTCAACGACTCCTCAGTTCGCTTTCACATGGAGAAGGTTGTCAGTTTGGAGAGCCTGGTGATGGGAGTCATACAGACCGCCTTCACACAGATGGTGAGCAGATGTTTTACTAACTAACTATGTGAGAAAACAAGACAATAATGCTTTGCAAGCTGCACTAGGTATTTATGCACATTTTTATCTTCAAACAGCAACATGAACATTTTTAATTCAATTGCCGGGAAAACACTTCAGGCTTTTAGTTTGGTGAACCTAACAGCATTTGCAGCATTTTTAGCCGTGAGTGCGTCATGGTTCAAGGGACGACAATGGTCCCGATTGAAATATCTCAAAAACTCTTGGCTGGCTTGTCATAAGATGTTGTAGAGACATTCATGGTTCCCAGAGAATACTGACGATGGTAATCTCCTGACTTTGACCTCTAGCACCACCAGCTGGTGAACATTTGAACTTATCGAGTGAAATATCTCAACATCTACAGGCCGGATTGACACTAAAGATATCGCATCCTAATAACTTTGGCGATCCGCTGACCTTTTTCTCTAGCACCCCTATGAGGTCCACATTTGTGGTGTCAAGTTAAAAGAAAAAAGCCATCATGAGGTTAAAATGTTACTTTGTCCAGTCCTGGTTTATGGACAAATGCCTGCAAAACTACTGATATTCCAATTATCCTCAGCTGTGCTTTGTTTTAACCGCTAACCTTAGATGGATGGCAGGCTACACATTAAGCGCTGTGATTCTGACCATGTTAGCACGCTAATGTTAGCATTTTTGCTCAAAGCGCTGCTGTGCTGAGGCAACAAGGCCTCATGCAGTCAGTAAGCTTAAAGGGATACTCTTCTCTGATGCAACCACTGTCTGGTTCAGATGATAATAACCCACAGCGTAGGTAATGTATTCCTCAACGCCTCCTTGTTTCTCTCCATCAGCAGTGCTGTTTTGTTTTGAACATAAATATTTATGGAGTAAATAATGAGCTATTCAGGGTGATGAGAGGCGAGCCGTGCTCTTACACCACTGAGGTTTTGGTTTTTACTTTGATTTTTTTTTGTCTTTGTATTTTCAGGATGACCTAATTGAAAAGGAAAAAACATCATATGCCATCTCTGGTGGGTGTTGTGCCTTAGCTGCCATCCATTTAATGGGGAAACTCTACGTAGCCAATGCTGGAGATAGCAGGTGAGAGAACTGAGAAAACGCTCTGCTGCAGGCCGCTGGATATATTGTATAATATTGTAAGTCTTTTAACCACTTTACCGTGGATGGAGCTTTATGTGAGAAATCTTCTCAAGCTTCTTGTGCCCTCTGGGGTTCACTCTGCATACTTGCAGCATCTTGTAGTTGTTTTCCTTCCAACACGCTTTCATTCCAATCTGCTTTTATGAGCTGTTTGTATAAAATAAAAAAATGAAATGTTGTTCTGTCTGTGCCTCTATCTCCTCTCCCTCTTTCTCCCTGCAGGGCCATAATCATACGAAATAATGAAGTTATTCCCATGACGAATGAATTCACACCTGAGTCAGAGAGACAGCGGCTACAGTATCTGGTATTCTTCTGACTTCTTTGTTTCGAGTACAATTATTTCACCAACAGACACATAAACTAACTCTACAGAATATGTTCAAGGGGGTGTTATAATCTGGTAAGTGCATAGCCAGCTGTTAAAGGGAAGTAGGAGTATAAATACTAACAGTTGATCTCGACTAGTCAAATGAGGTTTTACTTATAGTACATTTGAGCATGATGCAACCTGAAGACGAGGGAGGAAATCCTGTCCCACGCTAAAATAATCAGACTTTCATCGGTTGCTTGTTCTGAGTTCTGAGTCACAGAGTGGGTGGATGATGTTTGCTGCTAAAACAGGGAGCTGTTCTATGCCTGCAGTATGCAGCACACTCACAGGTCTTCTGATACACGTGAAATCGGATAGCTTATCTCCGTGAGTCATGACAGATATTTAGGCTGAAGTCAAGCGTTTCATTCTGTAGTTTAATGTGACCCTGTCCTATTTTGTGTGTCACTCCAGGGCTTCCTGAGGCCAGAGCTCCTGGGTAATGAGTTCACTCACATTGAGTTTCCTCGTAGGATCCAGCACAGTGAGCTGGGCAAGAAGATGCTCTACAGAGACCACACCATGACTGGCTGGTAAACCTGGAGATCCTTTTAAATCACATGTCTGACAGTTAGTCACTTTTCATGAACTCTGTATTGGGCATCCTTTAATTGTTCAGAATAGTTTGATTGGAGTGTTTCTGAGAAGTGAGTAAGGATTTCCAATCAAAGGCAGCAGCTTTTTATTGATTTTTTTTATTGATTATTCTACAAACAATCTGAAAATAGTAAATATTTCCCAGAGCCCAAGTTGACTTGAAGAAATTGCTTTTTTTTCTGACCAAATATTCAGTTTATATGTTTATTTTTAGTGATAAAGTTACAATGTTACAATGATTTTTTTTAAATACAGAGAAAATCAGCAAGCGAGCTAAAACCAATGAATTGCTGGCATTTTTGCTTAAAAAAAAAAATTACTTAAACAATCAATCAGTCGTGTTTCAGGAACTTACACCTAAAATCTGTTGTTTGTTTTGTTTTAGGGCTTATAAGACGATTGTTGAAGATGACCTGAAATTCCCCCTGATATACGGAGAAGGCAAAAAGGTAAGAAACAGGGAAAACACAATATATTGTCCTGCATACACAGATTCTCTACAGCTGATACCTTTTTGTGTGGTCTATCTTTAACTCTGTATGTGCAGATTCTGAAATTATGAAGCTATTTTTTTCTACGACTTATTTGTTAAATTCTTCGGGGTCTGCCCTTGGTAGAGATGAGACCTGCTCAACATTTTCATTATTGTCTGAGTCTTGATAATCCCTCTTAAGTGGATTTTCCTTGAACTGAATCACATCCAGAACCATTAACCTACATTATTGTGTGTGTGCGTGTCGGTATACACAGGCACGTGTCATGGCGACAATCGGAGTGACCCGCGGGCTGGGAGATCATGACCTGAAGGTGTACAACTCCAACATTTACATCAAGCCCTTCCTCTCATGCGTCCCCGAGGTGAATGTGAGGAGTCAGAAGCAGCGCTGGAGTCGCCTCAGCAGCCTTAAAGCAGTTTTTGGGCTCTGGGCTTCACTTTGTCAGCTGTTTCCCAAAGCTGTGACTCATAATATGCTTTTGTTGCCTTGTTGCAGACTCAGATATGGTGCAAGGAAACATATTAGTCCCTTTTTTTTCGGCTTTTATATTAAAATACTTTACATAAGAAGGAGTAAACAAACCGAGTGGTCTATATATTGCAAACTGCACAGTCTTTATGTCCACATTGTGACGCACATATTGTGACCTGTGAAAGGTCACAACTATGTTCATACATTGTTTACCGTAAGTCTGAAAACCAGTTGAAACTTCTGTTATCAATCCGAGATATAATATCAAAAAAACAGAAATAAGTTGCTGCACCCTGAGGAACTGAAAATATTTAAGTATATTTTTATATATATATATATATATATATATATATCTTTGTTTTCAAGACCAGAGTTTATTTTCAGTATCTTGCCACTCATCACAGCACTTCTGTTTACAACATTTTTGGTCTTATGGAGTTAAAAATACTCTCCGCCTCTCTTGATAGACTTTAGCTCTCGTTTCCTGTTCAAGCTCTTCTCAGCTGAGCTTTACAGGAATATTATCAGGTCTCTGTTCCTCGAACTGAACTCGCTTGTTGTAAGTCACTCTAAAAAAGTGGCTAAACCTACCGGTAATGTAAAAACAAAAGTGAATGAACATGAGCGGCTTTAATACTATAAGTGGAGGTCATGCCCCTTTCATGCCGGCAAACCTTTCCTAATCTTCTATCGCTAAACACACGAGCACAATATGTTCTTCTTTATGCAAAATAGTTTTTATAAATCATTACAGCGTAGAGAACAAAACTTTATGAATAACAGTCTTTCTTTCACAGGTGAAGGTTTATAATGTCGATGAAAACAAACACGGCCCAGACGACGTCTTGGTCATGGGCACAGATGGATTGTGGGACGTAACAACAGACAGGGAGGCGGCAGATGCTGTGTCAGCTTACTTATCCTGCTGTGACCCCTCTGATCCTATGAGGTATGCCAAATAATCCTTCATATTGTGCTTTTTTTTCTGGCTATATGTTCTGTCATGTGCCGTGTGAACATGTTGTACATGAAACTACACGAAAGCTACAGTTTCATTAATCCTGTGTGAAGCAGGACTCAGTATGTCCACTAGGTGGTGACAAATAAGCAGGTCTCCTCCAAAGTTGTGTTTATATTTATAGTATAATATTATATATATATAGATATATAAAGTGTATATATATCTATATATATATATATAGATATATAAAAAGTATATATTATAAGTTATAGCTTCAGCTGGGTAACACTACTCTAAAAACATATAATAACTAGTTAATAAAGCATTATAATGAAGTTATAAGAAGATATAATAACATTTTTAAGTGTGTGTCAATGTACAGTATTTGCAGTAATTATATCTTCTCCTACAAAGATGTATTTTGTATAATTACAACCATGTTGTATTGTATTAAGGAGTTTAATTGACCTTATATCTGCTTACAGTTACATGATAGTATGTTATAATTATACGTTTATATACTGCTTATAAATGCAAAATGTTTCGTTTTTTTCACCAGAATCAAAACGTAAGTCAAACACATTGTTGACCATATAAAGTGTTACCCTTCAGTTGCATTGGGTCAGAAAGTGAAAGCGAAGGCACTGAAATCCCTTTTTTACTGACCGCTGTACAAAAAGTGTTTTTTATTATGTCTGATATACTTCCATGCCTTTAAGAGGAGATTAAATAAAGACCTCCTCAGCATGAGACTGCAATCCTAAAGCTCAAGGACTTCAAACATACACAGATCAGCTTCATATATATTCCTGAGCAGCTGCAGATCAGCTCTTTGAATGTTATTCATGTATCTGCTAAAGCAAAAAAAAAAAGTACTGAATTGAATCTGTATACTGTGTGTGTGTTTGTGTGTGTGTGTGTGTATGCTCATCTTTAATGATAGTGTATCTCACTGCTGTAATTGCTGTTTTCCTGCCCTCTGCGTTACACAGGTACACCCTGGCAGCCCAGGACCTGCTGATGAGGTCACGAGGCGTGCTGAAGGAGCGCGGCTGGCGGCTTCCCAATGAAAGACTGGGCTCAGGCGATGACATCACTGTGTTTGTCATCCCACTGGCGGGGCCGGAGCCAGAGACATGACACGGTGCTGCAGCGAGCACTATGACAGGGACGGCGCTTTAGGGTCCTTCCCACGGTCCCTCCAAGCTCCTTAAACCCTGGACCGACGGGGGCGGCGGGAGAAGAAAACACCTTTGTCATAGGCAAGACTCGGGTCTGAGCAGCACCTTCATCAACCCAGATTGCACTTCAACCCAACCCAGGTCATGTAACAAAAGATTTTCAGTGACATTATAAGAGAAGTCACACTCTTCCTCCCAGACCTGCTGTTTGAGACGATTGCCAGTGAGAATTAAACCCTTGTCTTGTTTTTGTTTCCTGTTTATGTTCAAGGCTGGACCGCTACTCAATCCTTTGAATGGATTGTTCATTTCCATGTCATGCCTCTGAATGTCCCTTTCGTAAAAAAAAAAAAAAAAAATGTAAAAAAGGAAGAAGAAAAAAAGAAATAAATCATATATTTTAAAGAGGGATAGCAGTAAAGAATGTGAGGAAACCAAAGAGATGCCGTTATGGCATAAGGATGGAAATCTGTCAAAAGAAAAAGAATACATAAAAGATGAACAAAAACAACCTTTAGATTCATGTCTGTACATTAAATAAGCATGTAGGAAGTAAAACAGAGGAATGGACCTTTTTCAGCTCTGGACTCAATCAGAATCAGTTGAGTCTGCATTGCTTTACTTCCTGTTTTAATGACGAATGAGTGACGACACCTTAGGCACTTGAAGACTGTTGCACATGCTCTGTAGTAGCCTGTGGATTTGTGATATATGTTCATTGAATGTGCTCATACATTTGTTTCATTTTTGTCTTTACTTTAAAGAGAACAGAGTGTTACAGTTGCGTTGAGTGAAAAAGAATGTGAAGGAAAAGCGTTACTTGTTTAATTCAACTTCACGTCTTTATTTTTGAAGTCTAAGAGGAGAAAGCAATCTGTTCTCAGTAAATGTCTCGGTATAGTAAGATGTGATAAACGTCACACATATGCCTTATTCAGAGATTTTATTTTCTTGAGATGCACTAAATTTGATCCTTGCAGAAGTGTCAAGGAACATTGTAGGCCCTTAAATGTACCGTATACCTCTTTTGTAACATCTTTGTTATGTCATGTTGTTATTTAGATTATCCACATATTGAAGACAACTTTGGCTGTAAGCCGTATCAGAAGATTTATTTTTAAGTTTCTATCCATTAACTGTTTGTTTAGAGAAATGGTGTGTCCTAGGTCGAGGGATAATGTGTACCAGCTTAGAAATAAATCCCATTTTTCCCATTTGCTTTGAACTTGTTTATTTACTCAGTCCCATGTAATTCTCAAAAGGAAATGAACCTTTGTTGGGACCAACTACAGAGTCCAAATAGTTCAGAGAGCCTGTCACTGACGATTACATCATGTACGAACTCTTCAACAACAGGAAAGAAGTCTTCATGTAGGCTCGTGTTTAGTGACATGAGCACAAAGCCTTTGAACATATTATTAATTATTTAAGGATTAACCTTTGTGTTTGGTTGACATTGGCTTTACTGGCTCTTTGTTGTGTCTCTCACAGACTCCAATTACTTTAAAACAATAAATAATATTTATTTTTTCCTCTCCTATTGAAACCTAACACGTAGCTAAGCTGTAACCCTTCACTTTAACACAAACTGGCCTTACACTTTTTATGGAAATGCAATACCATAATGTTAAATGTAACACCCCAGGGTGTGCAGGGCCTTTAATCAAGAATAATGCCTCACATTTTATAAGCTGGTCATGTGATTTGTGAGTGAAATCTTTATTTGTAAAGAAGAACTTTAGCTGGAAATGAATGAATAGGTACATTACATTACAGTTCATTTAGCTGACACTTTGTCTAAAGCGACCTACAATAAGTGCAAACAATCATGAGGATACAGCTCCGAACAGCAGGAATCTTGCAAGTACATTAGCTTCAAATAGGTGTAATCGTATAAAGGTATAAAGTATAAAGTATTTCCCTCTATGAGGTTGTAGCGTAGAAGCATAAAAGTAAAGTACAAATACTTCAGTAGATGTATTAACCTACTTTCCACCACTGCTAATTATTCCGTCAGTCAAGATAAAAATAAGACTGATGAATGTCGAGTCATGTTTAAGGTGGGACACAAAGACACAGCCTGCAGCAGCTGACATCACATCTGAAGTGAACGTGATTTTTATTAGTGCCAGTCAGATCCACACCCATCCCTCCTGTTGCACGAGTCTTCATGTACTACGGATGATGTCATCTTTGACCGGGGAGGGGAGGAGGGACCTGGGTGACTCCAGCGCCTGCAGCAGCTCCATCAAGTCATTTAGAAGTAACCATAACAACACCGGAAATACAGGCGGTAGCCTTCAAAATAACAGTGTAAACTTTAACGTCGCTTCAGGGGGGAAATGGTGCAAGTATGTGAGTGCACAAAACTAATAAATGAATATGAACGATTTTATACCAATTAATAAATTAATGATCCCCAATCACTGCAGCTGTTTTTTTCCCCATTTGGCCGCTATTGGAAAACACGTCTGTGACATCAATCATTGGGGTTTGTTGGCAATAAGTGCAACATGAAGGTTTTGTGAGTCTTCCCTATTTTTTTTGTGAATATATTTTTATAAAACAAATACACAACCTTTTAAAAAGAGGAGATTGGTTCTTGTTCCCACACATAAACCTATCAAATTATTAAAAATAATTGGACATGGTGAACCCAAGTCTTTTAAAACGAGGAAGAAAAGACTAGAACTTGTTAATAATAAAAAAGAAAATAATAACAATAAATAATAATAATAATAAAGTCAATAATAACTTGTAAAAAATTATATTTTTGATTTTCTCACAAGAATTATTGTTATTATTATTAATAATAATAATAATAATAATAATAATAATAGTGAGTGGGCTTGATTCACAGTCCCAATGTGTAAAGTCTGCATGTCATGAATGTTGCACTGTTATCACTTCTCAAACAACTTCTCTTTTTAAAGAAGCTTTTTATTAATGCCATACCATTTTATTTATTTTTTAATTTTTTTTAATCTTATATTATTGTCGGCTATTTTATTCCATTTTATTCATTTATTTGTTCATTCGTATAACAAAATAAAAGGAAACATATATGAAGAAAATTGATCCAGGAGAATGTCTAGCAGCTTCCAGGTGTCCCCAAACAGCCAATTGCTTTCATCATTTCAAATGTTAATTGTAAAAATAAATGTTATTATACACCAAGTGCTGTATAAATAAAGTGTATTGTTACTAATTATTTTTTATTATTATTATTATTAATATTATTATTGTTATTATTATTATTATTATTATTATTATTAATATTATTATTGTTATTATTATTGTTATTGTTTTTATTTTTATTATTTTTAAATTATTATTATTATTGTTGTTGTTATTGTTATTTTTATTATTATTATTATTGTTCTTCTTCTTATTATTATTATTATTATTATTATTATTGTTATTGTTATTTTTATTATTATTGTTCTTCTTCTTATTATTATTATTATTATTATTATTATTGTAATGACTGGAGGCTTTGAACTACTCACTTGTGTGAAGAAGACGACCTGCCCCTTTTATTTTGAAAGTCCTAAACGGAAGCCCTCCTCGGTTATTCTCGCCCGGCTTGTCGCTGGAGTGGGTGGGAGGATCTCTGCTCGCCTGCCCCGTTTCTCAGCACCCTCTCTGTAAAATTAGCGAATACTGCAGCAAGAAGTGAGTGTGTGTATACGCGAGTGTGTGTGTGTGTGTGTGTCAACGATCAAGAGGAAAGCAGGGATTAACATTCACACAAACCTCTCACCTGGCTGCTGGCAGGTAATTATGAAACGCAAAGCTGCAATGTTAGTTTGACTAAATGTTCTTATTTGACACAAGTCGACAGTCTAATAATGGCTCACTTACTTGGGGGAGAAAACAAGGTGGTGGTTTGCCCTGACACATCGCCCCCCCCCCCCTGCTCAGGTAGTAGTTTAATCCCTGACTAATGACGTGTTTATCCAGTGTGAGTGCAGCTGTCACGGCGTGTTTCTGTACAACTGTTGATCGCTTCATTGTTGTTAGTTTCAAAGCATCAGATCCTGTTGGTCTGTACAGTCTGTCCAACATGCCGCGACCTCAATGAGCAACTCCGCATGGCAAATCTCCTAATGAGCCTTTTTCTATTCCTGGGAACACTTTCCTCGATATTAAGACTCGCGTCTCTCAGAGGACGTTGTTTGAACTGGCAACAATGTTTTGCAAACGCAACAAAACATGTGGAGGGTGAAATTGTGCGAGTTTTTTTTTTTTAGGCTGAAACGCCCAAATTGGCGTACTTGTGTTAACCTCTTAAACCCCTTTTACCTGCTGGTCAGTCATTTATAAACTCCCGCTGTGCAGACAAGCGTTGTCCAAATGCAGAGTTCTTCATTTTAGGGAAAAGTGGATAAAATGATGCACAGCATATCCAGCTTATTTCCATTTATTGGAATTGTGCAGCTGCTAAAAAATATGGAGTCTTGGGCTTTGACATTTCACTAAGTGTAAATGTTATATAGCCTCTCATGTAGTGCTGTAACAAGATGATACAAAATAGATCAGGCTGATAAAAGGATTATTGTTCAACAGTAAAGCTATTTAAGAATTTTAATGTTTTAAAAAATGTATGTTAACTGGTTAAAGACAGGGGTTTTAATGTGATTCTTAAATAGGAAGGTCCAATTTGTGATAACAAAAAAACACCAAAATTCAAATTAAATGGTCGGCCATTATATTGTCCTCATCCTCCTGAATATGTTCAAATGTGTTGGAAAATCACCAGACATGGGGCATCCATGCAACAATATATTCTAGCAAAACTGAGACAAACAATTAGGTCAATTATGAAAAACTATTTTCGGTAAGAGTAATTGTTTTAAGAAATATTCATATACAAATATTCTTTGGTTCCAGTTTCTTAAATGTGAATGTTTGCTTCTTTTCTCTCTTTTATGTCATTATGAATTTAATATTTTGGGTTTTTGGACTGGTAGTTGAACCTTTGAAGATGTCAAAATGGGCTAAATGTGATGGACCTGTTTCACTATTTTTCAACATTTTATAGACTGAATAATCAATAAAGAATATAGACGGAGAATATTTATTTTCACATGCTCAAAATATGTAAATTTACATCATAATTTCTCAAGCACAAGGTCTCCAACTTGCTTTATTTGTCCAATGGACAATTGTTGCAAACACATCAATAAATATCTTGTATAGAGTAGTTTAGAGGTGAATTTCATTTGTTGATCAACAGAACATCTGCATCTTTTTTTAGATTTGAATCCCCTATGATGATAATCTCAGACAAAACAAACTTTTTTTAACATGTCACCTTGTCCTTCTGAAATTGTGATGTTCATTTTCTAAATAAAAAAAAAAAAATTACCTAACATTATAGACCAAATGATTGATGGATCAATAAAAGACAATAATCTGGTGAATTTACAATGAAAAGAATCCCTTGTGCGTGTCCCTGGAGGAACAGATCAGATGTAGTTTGTCTGCTTATGAGTTTTTGAACAGAAGTGAGTCATGAGGTGTCTGTTCTCTCAAAGCCACGCGGTGCATCCTCTGCCTCCTTGTTTTTTGAGTTTGGATATCACGCTCCGGCTGCCACCAGCTGACTCATCTCTCTCGTCTTGCCCTACTTCCTCTCAATAGGCTTTAAGAGCAGGAGTGTCTTCGTTCAGGGTATTTATAAACTGCTGCAGGACCGATGCCATGAAGATAACCAGGCTGCTGGTTATTAGTTTTTAAATGGCCACCCTGTACATTGATTAGACGAGCTCTTGTTGTGAGGCTCCTCTGATCACGGTGTCGAGGATACCGTAACCACCTTCATTTAAAAGAACAGTTTGACATTTTGCAGCCAGAGATGAGAAGATTAACACCAAATTTCCGTCTGTACAGTATATGAAGCGTATCTTAGCTTAGCTTAGCATACAGACAGGGGGGAAACGACTAACGTGGCTCCATCCACAAGGGACAAAATTGACCCACCAGTATCTGTAACACTCACTAATGATGTCTAATAACACGTTCTACTGCTCAAGCCATTCACAACTGGCAAAAGTGTAAAAATGTCAAGTTGCGGTGTCATTGCAGGTTGTTGTGGATGTATAAGAGCGCTGGATGCAGTGCCACCACGCAGCCTTGCAGTACGGGCCACAAAAACATTGTCTTCGCAGACCACCATTATAAAAGAGATGTCTGTAAAACGGGGTCGGTTATGAATCTTTTTTTTTGTATTATGAACTTTGAATCCATTTAAACATCTTTCTTGTAAAACTTTCCCAAAGCCTAGAGAAGTGATTTTGAATTTTTTCTTTTTTTAAAGTGAGTGGCGTTATCCTAAAAGTCAATGGACTGAGTGGGAACGCTGCAGTGGACTGCACAACGAAGACAGTAAACCAGGAAGATAAAAAAACGCAATCTTTGAGTCCGATTTCCAATACTTGTAATACATTTATGGGGGCTATTTGCTTGGCTATTTCTTGGCCGAGAGCAGTGACTTCCTGGAGTCGTGTTATCATCGCTAGGTTGCCAGGAAGCAAGCTGAGCCTTCTTTATGCTAAGCTAAGCTAACTGACTGTATCCTTATATTTACATACATGAGGGTGGTAATGATCTAACTCGCGTCAAAAATAGCAAATAAGTGTATTTCCGGAAATGTCAAACAATTTCTTTAACATAAAAATCTTATTTAATATTAAAAAAAAACTATTAAAAACTAACTTCCTTTTTGTTATCAGTTTTTTTTTTTCTTTATATGGATAAATAGCCTAGGTGAGAGACCTCAGAGGCCTTAAGGAAGTTGTCATACCTGGTTTTATTTCATGGGCTGGCTGACCAGTGACATCTGGTCATTTCCATGGGTGTACCAGTAAAGCCATGACTCGGAGACTAAAGAGCTGCTGTGTTTGTAACAAACGCCCAAAGAATGTCTGAGGCTGACCTGATCCTCTGCATGTACTCCTGCTGCTGTGTGAGAGAGCTCAGCACTCTCTTTTTACATTTGATGCACTTGAGTCCAAGGCTTATTCTCTGGAATCTCTGTATTTTATCAATAAAAGCCTGATCTGAAACAGCCTGAAGCTTTCTTGTGAGATTAGTTTTTGAGTAGTCACCCAACGTCTGATCTTGCATGTGATCTGATGTCTGTTGGCTCTTGTCAGATTCAGTCAGATAAGATGTTTTTACGCCCAGTTAAAGGTGGTGTAGACAGCCGGTGCGGAGGCTGTGTGCTCTGTCTCAGCCACAACCTCGGCCAGTTTGTGAACTTTGGCCCATTTCTCAGCTCGACAAATCTGTGTGTGCTTTCATATCTAGTCGTTTCTTTCTGCTTTAAAATAAAGCAACAGCCTGTTTGCTCGTGTCTGTTGAGAATGATTTAAAAAAGAAAAAAAAAAAGTAATTCCTTAGTGCAAATTAGTTGTAGTTGGATGTAAGAATCACAACCCTGAATTAATTTAAAAGTAATTTCTTACTGTCTAGTAAAATAAGTTTTGTGTTGTTGCATAAAGATTTAGGCTGGACTTTAATCTCTGGGTAAATGTTTATCTGACAAATTGACAAACACTCAAAATTCAGTCTTGGTTTTATTGCTCTGTTTGTTATGAGGCCTTTAATCTACCACCAGAGTTTGACTGAGCTCCTTGACAACTCCTGTGTAATGGCAACACCAAAAAACCCAGGAAATAACATCTCAATGTCGTTATCAGCCGAGTCCAGCGTAATGTATAAAAGAAAGAGGTGCAGCACTGGGAGCCTGTTGGACGAGCAAAACAATCAAACTCTGACTCATTTGCTATAATCTGTTTGCGGGACCTCAGAACAACAAAGTCATCACCTCAGGAACAACTGGCCTTTTTATTGCTTGGATGTTTGTCTATGTTCAGCATTGTTGTTTGAAAGGCAGCTCTAGCTCATTGGCCAGGGTCACGCTCTGGTCCGTGCTAACTCTGCTCAGCTTGTTGCATAACCCCTGTTGGCTGCTATAAGCCTCAGGAAACCTCCTTAGAGAACGAGGGAGGTGGTGTGTTCATTAACCCGGGTCATTGCTCAAATAGTTGTAGGGAGTAATGGTGCTTTGCTTTCCCATGTTGTTTAATGGCTCCTCGTGTTGTGTTTTCGATCAACTTTTATGTGCGCTCTCCAGAGCTGCTGGATATTTTTACCTCTTCACGCCCGTATTGTAATGAAACAATCGGAAAATCACTCCTTGGTTAAGCTGCTTGCGCTCGACGTATGCAGTCAATCAGCCCTGTGTTAAAACGAAGTAGTAGTATTATGTTGTTATCTTTTTTTTTTTTTCTCACAGTATGTCTCTGTGATGTGTTCCTGCTGCCTGGCTGTTAATAGTTGGTCCTCAGTCAACCTCAGAATATGTTCTCGCATATTTGCACCTCTGAATAAATCTCAGTTGTGGTGCGTTGTGTTGAGTCACGGTGACGGGTAAATAAAAATGTCTGCACCCTGAACTGAGTGACAGTTGTGTGGAGCCGACAGAATGACGTTGGGCTGTTCCTGCTTTTGCCACAGCTTTCACGAGGGCGGTTAATCTCTTCGTGACACCTTATGCTTTCGTTGAGTGTAGAGGTCAAAGGTCAGCCTGCTGATACTGGTTGCAGATAGGTGGTGCCCATTCGCATGTGATTGCATCAAGCTTTGATATGAATGCGGAGAAGATTGAACGCTGGCTCAAAGGTAACGAACAGACTTGATCTAGATCAGTGGTTCCCAACCGGGGGGGTACGGGGACCCCGAGGGGGACTTGATGAGATTGCAGGGGGTACGTAGAAAGATTAGGGATTGCAATTTATTTCCACACAAAAAAACATTTTTGACTACATTTTCACAAGCCTGGTGTTCCGCGTCCGTGACTAACAGTTCCTCCCGGGACTGTCAGAATTCAAGTCATGTCAGACTACACTTAAAGAAAGCGGCAAGTGCAAAGCAATGGAGGCATCCTATGCTGCGGCATTACTTGTGGCCAAGTATTAAAAAAACACATTCAATTGCCGAAGATCTGATTCTCCCTGCCGCCATCATTTTTGGCTGAAACTATGCTGGACAAGAAAGCAGCAGACGCGCTGAAAACCGTTCCATTATCGAACAACACAGCCTGTCGTCAGATCGATGATATGTCCACTAATACTGTTGGACAGGTGGTGAATAAAATGAAAGAGCCTCGAGCCTCATTAAAAGCTCTAGTGACTTAATAAAAGACGTTGAAACCGCTAGAATTTTTTTTTTCCACTCGCAATGAGTGTAAATGTCAAGTTTAAATTCATTTGTATTAAGGGTGAGTTATACAAAGGATTTTCATTTGTTTAATGAGCAGTTGGGTTAAATACAAGAAAGAATGAGGGGCTGAGGGGCTACTTGTAGAATGGCGACCAGCTCAAGGGGCACACAAGACAAAAAAGGTGGGGAACCACTGATCTAGATGACGGCACGACGTAATCGGTTACTACTGGCAACCGCCTCCTCAGTCGTTGCTGTCATTAGTATTCATAAGCACCTAAATTGAGGGCATCAGTCATAGACGGCCTGAGTATTGGGCCCAGTTTGTGACTGTATGGGACATTTTCACCAAAGAGTCAAGATGTTCCTTCATCGGCTCCCAATATCACTGGCACAAAGGACAAGCTATCATTGTGCAGTGCAAAGTGAGCCACTGTGTTCATGTGCATGTATGTGTGCGGGTGCAAAGCACGCTTGCGTGCTCGCATGTGTTGCGTTGCCTCTGGCAGCCCTCTCCGTGTCCCGTCTCTGCTGAGGTCTGTCCAAACAGAACTGCAGCCAAAAGCTCCGCCCAGGCCGCACAGAACAGGAAGTGGATTGTTTTGTTTCACAGGGTGAGCCTCTGAGGCCTCAGTGCTGCTATCTCCCACTTGTTTTTGTTTTGAACCCATCATCTAGTTCAGGCCATCCAGTTTCTCAAAGTCCGAGGGGATGTCTTTTAAATGTTTTTGAACCAAAATATACTCCGTTTAATGCGATAAACAGAGAAAAGCAGGAAATCTCCATATTTGAGAGGCTGAAAAAAGCATTTTCTGCCATTTGTTGCATGAAAAATTACTTTAATAATTAATTGACTATCAAAATAGTTTGAAGCATCAAAGTAGAAGAGGTCTCTGTTCTCATTGAATATCTTTTTTTTTGTTGAATATAATCTCATAATAGTGGAAGCATTTGCAAATGCAACCGAACTGATCATTTTTGGTCAGAGTTGTACAGTATATTTAGGGGATTTTCTTAGGATGCTATATCTGTCAATACATATTAAAACATGTCAAAATAAAAGTATGTGCTTTTATTAGCAGCATAATTAAAATCTCCTTTGGCATTTTTTGGCAAAACCTGTGCAGCTGTAACTCGACACACCAGAGGGAGTGAGCGAAAAGGATAACATTTTAAAACCACAACCAGAATTCCCATAAGAAGGAATAAACCCAAGATGTTAATAAAACTGTCAAAAAAGCAAACACACCCAACATTTCCAGTATGGCTACTGGTTATGCCAAGTCAAATAATCCATGGAAACATGGCTGTGTCGCAAGTTCCTCTCTTGTAATCCTTTTTTCTTTTCCTAGGTTTCTTTTCTTACTTTGCAACTCAACCCATTTATTTATAACATTTATATATTGATTTGTTGTATGCACTCTTCCAGAATGTGTATGAATATACATATTTATGAGATTGTTGAGCTCTTGTATCTTATTCTGTTATTTTGAAACTACAGCGACCAGGCATAGGTCAAATACTGCATATTTCCCTGCTTATGTGTGAAGGACTTTTCTTATTTAATAGTTTTCCGTTTTTTTTTTTCTTATCCTAACAGTTTTGAGTTGAGTGTAAAGTCAATACAATACCCCTTGTATTTATATATGGTAGAGTTTGATAGTTAATTTCAAAATATTAAGAGGAGCAGCAACAATTCGGCTAGTCGGTTAATTGATCGGTCAATCAGTAATTTCTTAGGATTAAATACCGACATTTTTGTTTTTCAATCATTTGCCAGCTGTTTCCCCCTACTTACTATTTCTTTGTGCTAAGCTAACTGGCTGCCAGCAGTAGCTTCATATTTATTGACAGACATGAGTGGGGTCATCCTTATCATTTAAGTATCTGCAAGAAAGCTAATATGCGTATTTCCAAAGATATTTTCTTTGATTCTTGATGGTTCGATGCTACTTACTGACAGTGTTGGTGTTGCTATGCATCCGAGCAGATATTAAAAGTGGGCGTAGGGGCAGACGCAACTAGAAAGTTACGCCGGCAGCACTGAAAGATTAATTTCCCCTGATAAGTGGGTGCCCTCGTGAAGAGGGTTGCTGTCAAGACTATCTGGCAGAAAGTGGATGAGGTGAGGAGCCAAATGACTATATGCACAGCTGCTCCCAGGCAGCGGGGCTCCATCTCATCCATCAGACATCACACCGCCTGCACCAACCAAACCAGTCCTCATCTGGGGTTATTGCAGAAATATTTCTCGGTTCTGTTGCTTTTATGGCTTGTATTTTGTGCACAGGAAACCAGTAAAGCTTGCAGGCCTGACGCGCAGTTGTAAAATGTATCTCTGCATCCATCTTTATTTGACATGGTTTTGTTTTGGTGGTAAATACTTGCATGACATTTTTCTTCTTCTTCTTCTGCACTTTATCCACATGCTCTGCAAACCCCCATGTAAGCAATTACAGCTTAACACTGGAACCATTTGTGCAGCAGGTTTAGCCCTTGTTTCGAGAGGATTAGGATATTGTCTACTATCGGAGTATTCCTGAAGAAGCATCTGGAGAGATCAGAAGCAGGGTAGTGTTTTGTCTGCTTTAGGACACCACCAAGTACTTTACAGGCTGCTCTGATTTCCCGGACGCTTTTCTTTTCCACACACGTTGCAACAAACGGGGCAGAGCAGGAGCCTGATGGCACATTCCTTCATGTCCCAGCTCGTCTCAGCAGCCCCCCACACCTCCTCTTTTTCTTTCTCTCTCCCCCGTCATTTCACTATCTGCCTCCTTCTCGTCTGTTCTTCACGTAGCTTTGTAGTCTAGATGTGTCGCCGGGAATTCCAGGTCTGCGACTGCAGTTGTCTGTGACAACGTGCAGATCAGAGAGCACTCCCTTAGGTGTAATGTGGCGCAGTACTTTCAGTCAGAGATGTCAGAGCGGCCGCTTTGGAGCCACACAGCATGAGCAGGAAAGGTTTTTTGTTCCTGTGATCTTTATAAATAATTTAAATGTCTGTAGGGTAGAATACACAAAGTGTGACTGTGTTGTTTGGCTCCTTCCTACAGCATGACAAGTAAAGTCTCCCATGACGGCAAAAAAAGTTTCATTTGTCTTTTGTAGTACCGCTGATAACGAAACTGTCAAAGTATCCTTTTTGTTTTATTATGTGTCTTTGTGACAAATTCTTGTCAAAACCCTCCTCTTGTTTCCCAGCAGAGATGGCAGCCATTCGGAAGAAGCTGGTGATTGTCGGGGATGGAGCCTGCGGGAAAACATGTCTTCTTATTGTTTTCAGTAAAGACCAGTTTCCTGAAGTCTACGTCCCGACGGTGTTTGAGAACTACATCGCTGATATCGAGGTTGACGGAAAACAGGTTTGTGCATTTGACACCAAAGTGAGCAGTCTAGAAGTCGTTGCGTCTGTCGCATAGGAAGTCTCCCCCTTTTGTGTCAGACACCAACGCTATCCTTAAAGAGATAATATGAAGGACCTGATTGATCATTCGCTTTGCAAAGAGAAGCTTGTGAAAGAGGTTATAAATATGCACTACATGGCTCCACACGTGATTATGTGTGAAGACTGAGGCTAAGACTGCTCGTCCCAGGCGACGCAGTCGGTATCCTCCACATGGAAATACAGAAACAGTGTTAAGTAGTCCAGTATTAATAGTATGATAAGGACAAATGCAAAATCAGACTGTTCTGCCGTTGTTTGGCTTCTTTGCTTTTCTTACTTGGACAAGAAAAGAGGTTAGATTTATATTTTATTGTTTGTATTTTAGATGTGTCACTTTCCACATTCTACAAGTAAAGGCTTTCATGATCAGGGGGTTAGGGTTAGGGTTAGGTTAGGTTATAACCCATGTGTTTGGCACATCAAGGAAAATGTTAAAATCCTCAAATACAGTAGACGGCAGGACAGATTTGCCAAAGTTAGCCTCAACCCTGATAGCATCCAGGACCAGCATTCATACACAAATACTGCAGAGGATTTGAGCAAGGTTTTTTTAAATGTATTTAATATGAAATGTTCCTCATCTTTGGAAGCAACATTATGTTTGGTTACCACTGTAGGTAACCTAGTAAGCAAGTTATACACACAGATAAACACACTGTTTTTTCTTTACTTACTGTACACTCTCCATACACAGACTATCACTCTTACTACAGGCCCATGAACACCTCTTTAACGTGGAGAAATCCAAAGCCTGCCGCGCCGAAATACGACTGCAAAGCCCTGATTGGACAATCACTGCACAGGGGGAGTGTCCGAAATCACTCCCGTTTACTGATTCACTAGTTTTGAGCCGCATTTTGAGAATTTTGGACACCTAGTTATCATCGTCTCGTATAAAATGGCAGAGGGTGAATAAAGTGTACTATATAGTAAATAGGGAGTTGTTTCATCCACGGTTGTGAAACCCACTACATTTAAGTCCCGATGTCTTGAACCTGAGTCACAGGGAGTTGGTCAGCGAGGGTCGGTTCTGAGCCGCAGATGGCTTGAAGTTGTTATGTCAAAGAGTTTTGTTCTCTTGAGCTGCTTGATCACCACTTGCCAAAACAGGAAATGACTCTACTTCCCAGCTTCCTGTTCAGACAGGGAACAGGGATGTCTCCTGGCAATCCCCCTCCACCCACCAGGACCCTCCTGCCCGATAAACGTCTCTCATTTCCTGTCCTGGTCGCACTTAGATGGGGGGAGGCGAGGAGGGGTTAACTGTTGTGTCCTGGACAGGAAATATAAAGTTAGGGATCCATGATGGACATCGGTCTAAAGGGGGATAATCTGCAACAAGAGGACGGCCGCCCCATAACAAATAGCCCATTATACAACCAGCTGGATTAGGTTTGTGTTCTCCGCCCCTTTTTAATTTGAGTTCTCTCCCTCCTTGAGGACAAAAACATTTTCTTCCTCTCACCTTCAGTGGATTTGGAAGACCCTAAAAATAGCTGTTTTTTTCCCCCCCCCTCTTTCGTTTCCTCCCCAAAGTCCGCAGTTTATAACAAGTCCAGTGGGAACATACAGTAACTCTGGTTGCTCATACAGTGAGCTGCCACCTCCCACCCTCTGCCTCTGCAAACCTCTATTTCGGGACCGTTGACTGATGCTCGCGCTCTCTTGCCGGCAAACCAGAATCTATTGTCCTTCAGTAAAGTTCCAGTATTCAAAACTTTCCAAAAGTTTTTTTTTTTTTTTTTTTTTTCTTTGCCCGCAGTGACTCGGCTCAAGAGTGTATACTGGCTGTTAATTCCCGTACAGGGACAGAAGGTATCTGGTTGCTTGCTTGCTAATCTCCCACTTTCCCTAATTGAATTAATCAGTGGTGTGATGGGGTGAGGCCAGTCCCTAAGTTCATTTCCACAACACTGAGAACATAACAGACTTATAAAGCTGATTAGGGCAGAGCTGCAGTGGTGAGGAGAAGCACATATCTAAGCGCAGCTGGACTAAAACATACACAAGTTATCGTAAGTTATGATCAGGATGCAAGGTATGCGCGACGAGAGGAGATGAATGTCCCGAAATTCAATGAGATTAACATTATTTACTTGCTGTTATTTAAAGCATCCGCCTCTGGAAAAAACACTTAGACGCGCCACATGCCTCAAGGTTCGTACGTCATACTCCAAATAGTCACTGCTCGCAGAGGACGAGAAAAGAAACTTCTTCACTAGTGATGTCGTGGCTGGTTTATTGTTTATTTGTCACTCCGGGTCTGACAGAAACGTCAACAAGATGACAGGAATGAATGAATCATGGAGGTAATGAGGAGGAAATGACTCCATTTCTAAAACCAAGATGAATCCACCTTGATGTGCAGAACGTGTATTCTGTTTGTCTACCTCTTCTTTCAACGCTTTTCTTCTGATTTCTCCCAGGTGGAGTTGGCGCTGTGGGATACTGCCGGCCAAGAGGACTATGACAGGTTGAGGCCTCTGTCTTACCCGGACACAGATGTCATCCTCATGTGCTTCTCCATCGACAGCCCAGACAGTTTAGGTAAGGAAGTGCTGACACGCAGTCGCCTATTTAGTTTTTTCCATTTGCATATTTAAACGCCTCCCATGAGATTAACCTGGCTGAGATGGCAGCGGCACAGAGAGCCGACTTGATGTGTCAAAATGCTAAAATACACGACTTATACTGCATATAAAAATGTATCTTCACAGAATCAAGGCAGTTCATATCAGCTAAGCAAGCTGTTTGTTAAACGCCTTAATGGCCTTGATGGGAAGTAGGATTAGTGCAGCTAAAAGCATCTTTGCCTCGGGCAGTCTGCAGAGCAATCTATCATGAGTAGTGTTCTGCCCCCCCCCTCTTTCTCTCTCTTGTGTTTCTGCTCACCTCTTGACTCTCTCCCGGGACAGAAAATATCCCTGAGAAGTGGACACCCGAGGTGAAGCACTTCTGTCCCAATGTTCCCATCATCCTGGTGGGGAACAAGAAGGACCTGAGGAATGATGAGCACACACGGAGAGAGCTGGCCAAGATGAAGCAGGTACAAAAGCCATCTGAAGGTCAATGAAGTAGGCACCTCTCCAATACTCGGGCGCCAGGAGCCTGAGGATATGTTCAGGGTTCAAACATTTCATGAGGTTCAATTTAGGACGTTCTGTCTGAATTATTTCTGTTCATATTCATGAAAAATGTTGCTTCGCCGGGAGTTCAAAGTGCCAACAGCACAGGTACTGGAAAAGATGTGGTTGCAAATATAATTATTCTATAATTGTTTAGAACTTTATATAGAAAAAGCAGACTGTCAATATTGCATAAATGAAGTGCTACAATATGAAAACTATTGATCAGAGAAGTCGTTGAGCAATTTTCTAAAAAAGCCAAAAGAAAGACGGGAACATTGATTTTGTCTACCACTATAATGACAGCAGACTATTGGTTTACTGTGTCACAGCACGCCACCGTGGCCTATTTACTGCCTGTCTCCAGGTCCAGCTGATAATAGCAACATGTTGGAAAAAGCTCTCCGGCTCTTTTGGATCATCAGCTTTCCTTTCTGTAGAAACCAGGAGTCGCACTAAGTCATCAGTTCAAGTCTTTGGGATTTCACATGGTCACACAGACATTGTTGGCTCGACATGTAAGCTACGATGTGAGCTGGGAGAGTTAAGGAATAAGTGTGTACTTGAGGCTCTGATTCCAAGTCGTACCTGTTTGATAGATTTGTCACCTAAAGACGGCACAAAAACACAATTCCATCAAATTCAGCTTGTTTGGTTTTGTAAGAGAGGGTAGGTGCTTGTTTAGTGCTTCTATGAACAATTATTTTCATTATCGATGAATTAGCCAATTATTTTCTACAGTTGTATAGCGTATATTAATATATACTCTATAAAAGCACAATTTCTCGGAGTCCAAAATCCAAAGATCTGCAATTTAATATAATATATGACAAAGAAAAGCAGCAGCTCCTGAGACGCTTAAACTGCAAAATATTTGGCATTTTTGCTTGAAAAATAACTGAAATGATTAATCAATTAATTTTCTACTGAATGATTGATCAACTCATGCAGCTGCTGCAGCTTTAATTATGTTTCAGTTTTTTATAAAAAGCAAGTCTCTCTTCAGAGTTATCAATATTTTCCTCTGACCCTCCCTCTGACTAAGACAAAAGGTGAGATGCAAAATGAAGTTTTTAAAGCTGCTATAGGACGGTGATAAACGTTCAATCAAATTAAGATTACCTTCACTTCTACAAAGAGACTAATCGTTTTCATACAGTCCCTAACGGTCTCTGCTCTCACCACGCAGGAGCCGGTGAAGGGGGAAGAAGGCCGAGACATGGCCGGCAGGATCAGTGCTTTTGGCTACTTGGAGTGCTCTGCTAAGACCAAGGACGGCGTGCGGGAAGTGTTCGAGATGGCCACTAGGGCGGCGCTGCAGGTCCGCAAGCGCAAGAAGAGAGGCATGTGCAGGCTGCTGTGAGCAGTTCAGACACCATAGAATCAACTGACATGAAAAGGACTGACCTTTTACCAAATGGCATCTTAGTACTGTATCTCGCATTACAAGATAACAGGCAGGCAGGTGAATCAAATGCAAACAAACCGAATACAGGAAATGGACTTTGTCTATATTACAACCGTGATTGGAAATTGATGTTTGAAATTCCTTGTTGATTTGCATTTTTTTGTCTTTACACACATAGAATGTTTTCCCACTTTTTTTTTAATTTTTATTTTATTCGTAATGTAACTAGGCAGCGATAGACGCACACATCTGTATGCAATATTGTTCTTCATAAGCTTGAGCGAGCAGCATCCTTCTTAGCTTGTATAAAGTCTTCATGAGTCCAGACTGTCCTGCCTGATCTTTTGACCATAAGAGCTAGTGCCTTTTTTTTTTTTTTTTTTTTTTTCTTTCCTTCTTAAGTTTGTATTCCACCGACTATTTCTCATGTTTGTCAGCTAGCTAACGTTTCAGCTGAGGGGCTCTCCATTGTACGGTCTCCAGTGTTGTCATTGTGAAACCTGAGCAAAGCTGTAAGTGAGGCTTTCAGTGCTGTTGACTCGTCAAGCACAACAAAGGCTTGCTTGTGTCACTTTTGTTTGCGTTCCCTCAACATTTGCCATACTCCATTGAGGATAAAGACAGCCGCTGCCTCTTGTAAAAAAAAATAAAAATAAGAGAAAAGATCTGATTAGTCACATGCATCCTTCATAGCTATTGCTAATCTGTGCAGTGGACCCAGATGGTGGGGGTGGGGAGGGGTGGGGTGGGTTGATACCTCGCCAATCGAGACACAAGCCAATATGACTCAACTATGCACAATGGCTGTTAGGACCAACAGGGAGATGACACAGCTGAAACAGAAATGAAGGCCAAAGCCTGGTGAAACCTCCCTTGTTTGTTTTTTGCGAGTCACTGAGTTCAGCTCTACTCCCGCTACAATTCAAGCGAGCCGGTCACGGACGCTGTTGGAATCCGTGTCGGACGGGTTAGCCCAGTCGTGCAAATCATGTCCTGTTAGTCGCCGTTAGTCTTCACGTGTGGATGTTTCCAGTCGGACGACATTCTTTACTTGTTTTGGGAGGAGCCGAGTTGGGTCTGTGTGAGGCGTTTGTTTTCCCCTGGTGCCTTCTCTGTTGTGGTGTGCCTTTTTTCTGTTCTCGCTCAGCGGCTCCATGCCAACAAGGTCAAGAGTGACCTTTCTGTCATGTTTCACAAAGCTTGGATCTTTAAATGGCTCCAAACAGGCTCGATTAAGCAAGACGTGTCGTTCATTTCCTTCCCTTTCAGCCCTCATAACATAAATAATAAGATTTTATCTATAAATGCAGACTCCTCTTCATTAACTTGGCAGATAAGAAGGGTTACACCAATTTACTTTTGCTTAAAGAATGAATCGCAGGAAAATGACGGAACTTTTATAACTTATTTCTTCAAAATCACTGGGAAAAACATCCATCTGCAGCCATAACGATTATCTTTGATGTTTTAGAGTGTATTACTGCCAAAAAGATAGTACAACTGTGACAAAATGTCAACTGGATTTATTGATCTGTCTTATCCTGATTCATGTTGGTGTTGATCTTCACTTCTTGGCAAAGAAACATTTTGATATTCTATGTCTCAAGTCAAAGGAGACATAAAATATTGTGAATTGTACCTAAAGCAGCTTTTGGAGACGCGTCAGACTGTCCACTGGTCCTCTCAGAATACTCTATTGTGAACTTTTCCTGGAAATGCAGCAGCTTGATATACAATGCTTGAAAGGCCCAGCAACTGTCCTCAGGCACAGACTCTTTATGGCATTCCCTTTCTCTGCCTGTGTTGCTCATTCATGTACTGTTCATGTCCCTTGGTTGCATGTTGCTGTCGCTCCAGAAAGAGGGTGGATGTTGCATGCAACCTTCTTACAATGCCAGTAAAGGCAACAAACGTACCCAGCTGGCACGATCTGCATTTGTTATATTGTAATGCAACTTTATACCCTCTAGTGGAGAAGCTACAACATATAAAACTACAGCTCAAGTGAGGCGCAGATGTTTTTTTGTTTTTTTTAAAGAAGGGCCATTGATTACAATCACTCATATTAATGTTACCTCAAATATTTCTAGGATCCTATGCTTTGTGCATTATTGTGGAAAACGAGCACACCAACGAGGCGAGAGTAAGCCGATTCTGTTCAGCTTTTTTTTTTTCTTTTATCAATGAAAACATGGGTCTTGAGTTATGCGTTTCATAGTTGTGGCATGATGTTCACGGGTCTCAACAAGCTTAGCGCCAAGGAATTCTTGGGAATTAGGTCGGCGGAGATAGTCAAATAGCTTTCACAGCTGGAAGCAAAGCATAATGATCTGCTGGGGAGGGGGGCGCAGGGTCTGGTGTTGAACACATCACTACGAGCATGTACAATACTGCTGTTGTGTACAGATAATGTTGCGCTATATCAAAAGCTGTCCTTATGTCGACGCATGCATGAGAAAACACACACACACACTCACACTCACACTCTTTGGGAACAGCTTCTGCTCAGTGTTGTGTAACCTTTTCCTTTCTTTCTCTGGAAGTATTTGAAATGATAAAAGGATCCAGATTTATATAAAAGCTCATTGTAATAATGCTTTGTAAAACAGAAAGTGTTGTAGTGAATGTTTGATCTGAAGTGAACATCAACATTGTTAATAAACTATTTTTGAGACAAGACTGACTCGGCCTCCTTGGTGAATTCTTCTCATATGGTTCACTGCATATGATGTCATTAAAAGGAGATCATCAATCAAAGTTATGACGTGCGTTTGCAGTGAAATATAGTTCAAAAAGTTTTATTTATTCAAGCTTATCAGAAACAAACGGATGAAAATGAAAAAGACTAACTTATAAAGGGTGAACAGCAGTAAGACATACGGTAATGAATTCCTGAGAAATTGATTGGTCTGCTCCTTGTTTTCTCACTCACAACATTAATTATAATAAAAAACGATTGTCAGTGCTAATCAAAGAGAGAAAACGTCAAGCACAAAAGATTCACTCAAAACAGGGCATTGTTTCATTCATCAAATATTTCACCAAAATATGCAAAGTGCTCTTAGAAAGGTGCCTAATAAGGATATATTCTAATAGATAGATGGCAATGTTATGTTTAAAGAGAAGGAACATTAAATGCTGATACTTGCTATGCATCTGTATGCATTTGTCCTGCAAATTACTATTATTTCTTGTTGGTTGTTGAAAGGAAGATGTTAAAGCTAATTGTTCCACTAAGGGTCCAGATACTGCTGGAGGGCACTCTCCTCTTCTGCAGGATCTATGACAAATACAGGAAGACACAACATTTTAGTTTCTCATAAGCAGAATATTTCATGACTGCTTTGTGATATTAGCTTCAATAAATGATTTTGTTCAGATGCAATTATTACTATTGATAGTTGATCTGGCCAAGCGTCACTTCAGATTTGAGTTTAACTGAGGTTATACTCACTGTCAGAACCCACGTTGATTTTCAGGTTTGCCAGTCTTGACACGAGCTCCTCCTCTCCTTCTGCGTCTTTAAAGTCAAACCCAGCGTAACCGTTCTCCTTCACACAGTAGCTGATGAACCTGCAGATGAAAAATCACAAAGTAAACAAACTGACAAAAAGATATGATGGCAAAATTGTATGTTAAACTCCACAATAGCTACTAAATACACCTTGTGGCTTTTAAATCAGTGTCTGCCACTGAAATATTACTATATGTTGTACTTTCAGACAACTTTCTGCCTCCCAAAACTGCTCCTGGGGCCTGCTTTGCCTTACTTCTTCCAGGTGGTGTCCTTGTTGAGGAGCACAGGGTTTCCCACGACTATCAACAGGGACCTGGCTCTGGTCAGGGCCACGTTGAATCTCTGCCGAGGAGATAAATACATATATAAAAATAATAACAAGATCCTGCTGGTTTCATTATAACTGTATATGAAGGAAGGAATATACCAGACCTTTTCATTTACAAGGAATCCAATGTTGAAGTCTTTGTCCATCTTGACATAGTTCATGCTGCTGCGGACGGTGGAGACCATGATGATCTTCCTCTCTTGTCCCTGAAACTCCTCCACAGACCCCACCTGAGACCGTGAGGGGAAACAGCCAAAGTGCAAAATGTGATTTTAATATAACCCAGTTGTGAATGAACACAATCCATATTTATTTAATTACACTTGTGCATGGAAGGAGAGAGAGGGACGGCAGCATTGCTCACCTTGAGGCCACTCCATTTCTTCAGAGCTGGGATGGACTTCAGGGCCTTTCGGATTTTCTCGACCTGTTAGAAAAGAGTCATCACTTACTAGTTCAAACTGTTTATCACATCTCAAAAGACACAAACGAACACCACGCAGGCTCACTTGTTTCCTGTAGGGGGCGATTATGCCAATGTCCTCAGCAGAGAGTTTGGGGAGATCCTCCTTTCCTTGCGTTTCCTTGAGTTTGGTGAGGTAGTCGACCAGAACTTCAATCTCAGACACGTTGAAGAAAGAAGGACTGTTGGCCTCTCTCTCGTCTTTCCCCATCACCCCGTGGAAGATCACTGGGAAACCCTGTAGAAGTGAGCGTGAGCAGTTATCCAAGCTATCCCCGTGGTGACCTGTGTACTTTGTTTACACTTAGTTTAGTTTTTGTTGTTTAATCTCTGCTCACTTTTAAGCTTTTGTCCAAGCTCGACTGTCTTAAAATAAGAATTCCTCTTTACACAGCCCTCCCAGAGCTTTTCCCTTTTACCCAAATGAGAGCTTTGATTTCTTTCTAGAAATCCATTTTTTGCCCCATTTTGTTTCTAAATTAGATTTTTTCTTTTGTTAAGAAAATGTCATTTGCTGTAATGACTTTTTGTCTTGTCGTCTGTGACAGTCTAAGGCTGGTTTCTGTGTTCAATCCATTTAGAAAATATATATCTGAATAATATGAGTGTTGATGCCTCATGACACAAATTATCGTCGCACTTCCATGAAGTTGGGGGACTTTTAAAAAAAAAAAGGATTAGCAAAAACATCAGTGTAGCAGAGGCAGCGACATACTCCCTGTTGTGTCACGCTTCAAAAACCTGGTTGCTACTCTTCCCATAATGCAACTCCATTGCATCTTTTGTATAAATTAACTTTGACCACCAATTTAATTTTCCTTCTAAGAGATATATAACTAAACTTTAATTGGTCAGTAATATGTCCAGCCATTTTACTTTTAACCGCTGTAACATCTACTTTTCACAATGCTTTGCTGTGTATCGCGATTGTGTTGGTGTTCAGATCATTTCAGAAGTTTTGAGAAATAAAAAATAAATAAAAAAACACCTTTTTGGGAAGGTGTTTCCAGTTGCAGTAGGTGTCACGTTCCACCTGGTCAGCAAACACCTGCAGTTCATTCTCATAGAAGAGCTCATTGGGGATTTTCAGAATGGCATCATGAGACCTGAGTGAAGAATAAATTAATTAAAATAAATGAAAGCTTTTTAAATCAAAACTATAACAAGCAAAATGGAGGTGAAAACTGAAAGTAGAGCTGAGAAATATGACGAAAAATATCAAAACGATATAAAAATATCAATCTTACGTATATTTAATATTTATTTCTATTGCGATATAGACTAGGCCAATATTCATTTCTTTTTTTACTGTATAATTTCACTCTAAAAATGTTATTTGCATTTTCCACTAAAGTTCTCAATTAAATGAGAAAATAGTTTTAATTTCTCAAAGCATATTTTTTGTATACTCTTTGTGCGAATTAAATACTTAACGTGGTTATTTCACATAGATTATTTATTTATTGAATAACAAGAAATCATGCTATATCCTGATATCGGGATAGAAGATTTTTGGCCATATTGCCCAGCTGAAAGTTACCTGTAGTTTCGCAGCAGTTTGGTGACAAAGCGGGTGTCAAAGTGCCCAGAGTCTGTACTTTTCTGATATAAAGCGTTGTGTCTCATCAGTCTCTCGAGCAGAGAAAGCCCTGCAGAACATCAGTCACAGCATTACATTTATACCCTTGAATCGTGTGGTTAGGTTGAGACACAATAAAAAGTTTTTCTTTTTTTTTTTTTTTTTTTAAAGCAGAAGCGTCAGTTTAACTTATTATATCCTACACTGCAACAACTACGATCATAGTGTGCAATAGAATACATCAAGACACAATAATGTGACGCCCCTCGTCTCACCGAATCCGTACTCCACTGCAATTGGAGATCGAAGGATTGGTCCCAGCTGCTTGGGATCTCCTGCCAGCACCAGCTGACCACTCTCTGCGCTGAGCAGACCTGTGAAAAGTAACAAGATGCATCACTGTCTCCTCCTGCGTAGCTCTTACAAACATACACTTATACAGTAAGACTACCTAACTAAAACATTGCAATGTGTAAGGACGGCTGGATGGTCTGCTCGTCTGGCTTATATACACTCTCTGAGATGAGCGGAGGAGAAATCTGTTCCGCGTGTTACAGACAGTGTAGGCAGACTCTTCCCCTTCTCCTCTCCATCATAAGACCTTAATGTAAGCGAGGCCATGCTGTTCTTTACTGTGCGACAGAAATGATCACATTTATTTTTAGTGTCCTCGCCAGAATAATCAAGAGTAAAAATAGTTAGTGCGAGACATCAGAAGACATCAAGAAAGTGTGAAATCTCGATCTTTACCGTTAACCCAATATGATTTGCATACAGAAGATTATTATGACGAATCATCCTTCTGATTTGATCAAAATTAGACCCACAGCATCTCTGTTCTTTACTCTTTCATCAAGTTTTCACCAAACAAAAAAAAAAATAAATAAAAATACTTGTTGTAATATACTGATGATTCAGCATTTACCTGCAATGGCAATGATGCACTCTGGCTCCACAGCCTGGCCTCCTTCATCCACAAAGACATGGGTAAAATGGCCAACAGGGAATTCTCCAGACACCAGTCTCAAAACAGAAACACACAGTGGAAATGTAATGTGCAAAGAGTAACATGGCTCATGGTGTGCAACGCTGTAAATCGTGCCAAATACTGAATAATTACTGTGTATGCAAGCAACCTACCTGCCAGCTGTGATCAGAGTTGTAACCATGATCGTGTAATTCATCAGAATTTCTTTCTTTGGAAACACAAAACTATTTTGTGCCGGGTCCCAGTTGCAAGATTTCTGTAAGAGCCAAAAGATGAGAGAACGCGCAAGGAAAATGTAGTTAATATACACCCGTCTCTCTTACTTCAAAACAGGACAAATTTCACAAAACCAAACAGTTTTTTTTAATTTATGATCCACACAAACGTTTTGGTAAGCAGGCAACACTTTTACAACAATGCCTTCGACTACACGCAGAAAAAAAAAAAAATCTGTTCTTCACTTTAAACTGGTAAACTCTCTGATTTTAAATCACTTTGATGAGGAGTTACGGCGACATACAAACATTTTCAATTTTGGTTTTTATTTTAAACCTAGAAATGTTATGGGCCCTGCATAAATGTGGTTACACGCCGAGCTGATTAGATGATTCATGCTCATACGTTTACTGAATCACAGCCTATACAAAGCTCAAATCTGTTTGTAGAGAATTCACCACCGATAAGAGCTGCTTTATGGCCGGTAACCAGATTATCCTGTGGGTGTAAAAAATGCCAGCTGACGCTCACCCGCAGTTTCACGGGGACAGTGTTTGGGTCTCGGCTGGAGGCATACAAGCGGTAAATCTGATGACACTCGTTGTGTGCCATCAGTCTCTCACAGAGCAGGTCACATGCGCTGTTTGAAGGTGCACAGGCGAGGATGCGGGCTGACGGGTCTGCCTTGCTGACCTGTCGACGTAAGCAAAGTTAAACTCATCACTTATCAATTGTTTTTGATGCTTCGCTGACTTTAAAACAACACCTTGGATAACCAATCCACCTTGGACTTTGAGAAATCTGTAACTCTGGAAGATGCAACTACAGGGTATTTTCATTATGGATAAATCTGACAATTGTTTTAAATGATTTTCTAATCTAATTAATTGTTTGGTCTGTAAAACATCAGAAAACAGAGTCAATAATAGTCAACAATAACCCAGAATCCAAGGTGACGGTCTCAAATGTCTTGTTTCGTCAGTGAAATAGTAAACATGTTGCACCATTGCATTTAGTGAAGTTTTCAGGGTGTAACTGCAGACTCATAACGGCACATCTTGAACACTTAATACCTGATTCATAGCTTCAACCAGAGTGATCGTCTTTCCAGTTCCAGGAGGCCCAAACACAAGATGAGGAGCAGGCTTTGATGATCCGGCTACAATGCGCTGGACAGCAGCACGTTGCTCCGGGTTGCTGTCCAGCTGACTGTTAAACATCCTGGAGAGTATTGCGAGAACGGATTTTCACAACGTTTGCACATTGGTGAAACACAAAAATGTGGCACTGAGGTTCAAATAGGGTTGAATTAAGAAAAGAAAAAAAAAAAAAAAAAACGTAGATGAAACTTCATTTGTATCTATATGATAAGACAAGTTTTTTTTTTTTTTTTTACAATCAAGTCTAAGCAGATAACAGTGAACTTTATCTGGCATTTGACCCCAACATAATCCTCCATATTTGACCCATATCTACACCGGGCAAGTTCATGGCATTAAACCAAAGAGCAGCCCGTCAGTGTGATGTGCTGGATGAGTTCCCAGAGAGAACAGAGGTAAAGGCTGCTGAACACACTCCCTCATCATTAGCCGTTCATACACTCTTATCACCAACGCCAGACAATTTAAGCTTCTCTGCTCCACCAGTACATGAGATACAGCACCTTAAAGTGGTTTATGTGTTCATACATGATACTTTGGTTTTCTGTATGCATGAACTTTATGTGTATAGGCACCGGACCTGAGTTCAGGCATAGGGAGATTAGCCACCGCTGCACCGGATGGGAACAGCACCTCCTCGAGCTTATGTTTCACCGCCAAGTCCACCGCACGATGCTGCAGCTTCAAGGAGTACCGGTTGATAGTAAACTCCACGTTGTACTTTATATTGCTGTTAAAGTCCTTCAACAATCTGAAACGGGTGGAAAGTGAGAGGAAGGTTTGGGTTAGGTGCTTTATTCACCATGAGACATAAACTGGGTTTCAAACAGACGAGTATCTGTAGTCCCGCTCTTACCTCTTGGAGAAGCCCAGCTTCACACTATCCAGCTCCACTCTGTGAACATATCCGTTGTACACAGTGATCGGCTGGACCGTGTCTCCGGATTTGGTCAACCTCAGACAATCTTCTCGTTGTACAGATGGCCGATTCTCAGCAACACCCGGAACCTAGAAGAATAGAAGTGTTGGCCTTCTTTCTGCTCTGCATGTTTTTATTCATTTCAAACCCTGAACTTACAGTAGATCAGCAAGCTTTCAGGAGGACAACAACATATAAATCATATAACGTCACACAAAAGGAAGCAGATAGGAAACATAGCATCTTTTAGCCCAATGAAAAACCTGAACTAGACTCGCGTGAGGATTCCTTACTCGGAGTGTGAGCAGTTTTGTGCTGCCTTTGTCTTGAGTGATGGTTTGATTGTGGAGGTCATACTTCCTGATGTCCACCTCCATCTGTATCTCTTCCAGGTGTAGCAGGGAGTGAAATCGATGAGCGTAGCTCTCCATCTTTAAGGGAGATTTGAGGGGAACCCTGGACATACAGCACACACACAAACATTGTGATGAGGGATTTCAGCACAGAAAATACTGAGTTAGCTGTAAATAATGAGGTCAATCTCTCACGTTACTGATTCCAGTTTCTGCCTGGCAGCTGGAGAGAGGTACTCAGAGTCCTCAATCCTGTGTTTAGCCAGTTCCTTCAGGTAATTAGTATAATTATAGCTTGCTAATTTCACTGTCTTTAGAGGCTGGGCGATAGACCTGCAGAGAACAAAACACAAACACATCATGCATGAATAAAACACATTCAAACACATAAAACGCCATTCTGGGTCCATTTGTTGATCAATTTCAATTACAACCAGCTTCCACATCAAATATGTGTAATGAAATCTGTAATAATGGATTTCCTGCTGCTGGGCAAATCTTTACTCAATCTATTCGAAGACAGTGAGACGGTCTGCTGCGATGGTCTCTTACATTCTAGTCTGTACAAATTTATTCTTTTAAACTATGGGGGCAGCATCATTTCTTTCCTTCTTTATAAATGTACCGAATCAATTTAGCATTGCACTGGTACAACGTTGTAGGACTGACAATGGGCAGTTATTAGACTTAATGCCGCTCCCTCTGGGCCCACAAGAGACCCCACGATGTATAAAATCTCTGGCGTTCCCCTTTAATAACCAGGCATTAAAGTTTTTGATAACTTACTTCTCAGGGCGTACTCCCTCCACTATCACGGTGTCGACAGGCTTGTATGTGACCGCCTGGAATGGTTTGTAAGGAGATACAGGCCCCAGCTCCACAGCCAGCGAGGTCTTGGCTGCTGCTGCTTCCGTCTCCCTCACAATGCAAAAGGGAACGGATCCTGGCAGATCCGGGCAGAACTCAAAGTACATTGTGCTGGGGAAATATCCAGAGTTTTTCACCATGTACCGAACCACAACCTCATAGCTTTCTCCTGTGAAAGAGAGGAGGCAGAGGAGGAGCGGCGAGCATTAATTACCTCTCTTCAGTGTGTTTTTCTGTTAATAAAAAACAGAGAAGAGAAGCGTTAGTGGTCTCACCAGGACAGAGGAAGAGCGGGTTGGCTCTGGTCACTCTTCTCTCATCTTCCAGAGTGAAACAGCTCAAATTGTGCAGGGCAGTGTAGAAGGTGAAGTGGACGCAGTCTTTGCCCTTGGTCACAATGTGGAACCTGAGGAGGAACTCCCTCAGACGATCCACAGTGAACTGAACCTTCCCGCCTTTCGCAGCGGGGTCAGAGGTGATCTCAATGCCGCCCTTGTCAGCTGTCATCTCTTTCCTGTGAGAGAGAGAGGCGCGATCAGGCTGTAGAGTTTACATCTGTAAAGGTTTTAACTACAAAGATGGTGTAGAAATACTGCAAAGTGAGTACATCTTGGACAGTACACAGTATTGGTGCATTCCTGCACACCTGAGTTAAAGACACATTTTACAGCATTATACAGAATAAAACACCAAAATACCTGTTCTGCTTTAACTTGCGAAGGATTTCCTTAGCCAACTTTTTCTTGGGGGTCTGCACCGGGGTCGGGGGGACAGAGGAGGGTGAAGGTGTCTCAGCAGGGTTCTGAGGGGCCGGGCCGGGACTGTGTGGAGACTGAGGGGGCCGGGAACTCCTCCACTGGTCACAGTACCTTTGACGCTACAGCAGGGATTAAAAATAACATGTTACTTCCCCATTTCTGTATTTTCACTAGACATGTCTAGTCTTGTTCCCTCACACCACAAGCGTCGATGAATTATGAGACAATCGGTCCCTGGGCACCGACATGCAAAAAGTCACACCACATATCCTGTATAAGGAGCAGGAAACGCAGACGTAATAGTTGTGCAGCCTCTTTTTTCTGTTGTTGTGGTTTTGTGCCTCTGCGTCGTTGTTTTGCATTTCTTCGTTTTATGTTTCTTTGTGAGTGTTTTGCATCTCTTGGAGGTCGGTGTCTCTAGAGTGACATTTTTGCAGGTCAAGAACAGGAAGGCCCCTGATGCTTTGCGCTTGAGAGATGGCAGTTTATCTTACCTTAGGTCTAGCATTTATGTAGATTTGGTCCTTTTTTATGTGGACTTTGTTTGACTTCAGTAGGACATTGATGACATTGGAAAATGGAGGGTCAGCTATTCCTTCACTGTGAACATAAACATACAAAGAGGGAGTGGTTGTATACACAGAAAAGTCTAACATCTGCATTGGACACAAGCTTGTTTTCCCAGCCTACCTGCCGCTAAATTCACCATCGTAGATGTCCTGGAGAGCCTTTTTACTGATGCAGTTGGGTATTTTGTCGCCCAGAAAATCAATAAAGTCCAGTCCGGATTCAAACACCTCTACAGAAGACATGATACTGTGCTGCAGGCCGCCGCTGCTGACTATCGGCTGACACAAACGAGGAAGTTCAACTATTCCCTCAGTTTCCTGCCAACTCCTCAGTGAGGAAAGTAGCTATTGGCTGTCCTAAAAGTCGCTCCAAGTCGCTAAATAACGTCACCACCTACTTTGCATAATTGCCCATGTGCATGTAATTGTAGTGGACGCTGTAGGAGAGAGGAATAACGTCGTGGGAGAGACAAAAAAGTGAGTAAAAAGCACCTTAAATATGTTTAGAACTACACATTTTATATTTACAGCCTGCGGCGGCTTCGCGCATGCGCAATTCACTCGCAGTCTGGACGCGGAGGGGTGAACATCTCCTGCACTGGGCCGCCTGTGAGTGCTTTGGGACGGGGGAGGGGCCCACGGCAGCACCCGCTGCTCGTTGAGAAGAGTAAGAACGATACGTGCTTTCACGTCAGTCTCCAAAAGTCTCCAATAACACCAGAAAACCTAGTTAGATTTGTCGCCGGTCACTTTTTTGGAAAAACAGTCGCTCGAGGGGTCTGAATAGTCGCTGAATATAGTGCCAAAGCCGCTAAATTGGCAACACTGAAGTGTTACTGTAGCTGCACATTTCCACATGTTGCGCATATTTGCAGCACAGGGCAATTAAAAGTGTACGTTTTTACGTTGAAATGATCGATAAATAAACTATTTTGCGCAGTTTACCGCAAAATTCGAGCTGGTGAACCGTCCAACTGCTCCCGGGAGGGAGCGTCGGAAATGAATTTACTCTAGAAAAACGAAAACACCTCAGGGACAGAACAAAATACAAAAATACAATAGAACTTTAGTGCGGAGTCCACTGCCTTCGTATACATTACAATGTGTATCCGAATTTTATATTTCCCTTTCCCGACTCTTATGACGAGTACGACACCTCAGACATGTTATTGTTGACACTCCCCGGCTGGAGTCGCCCGCAGGGCAGATACACAGCCGCGTGTGCGGTCACGTGAAATGGGCGTTTCCATCGATTTCAACATATAATATATTTTTAGAATACCAAAATACACCGAGCTGCGATTATATAATTAAACGATTATATATCTTTAACGGATTATATTGACAACTGGTACGCTTTTAAATCTCACGCCAAATAATATGCAACGTGTCTACATTTTGACACAATGGTTATTTTCGCAATCAATTAATCTACTGATTTCTTTTCAATATTATTGTCGAGCTCGAATTGAGTTCCTTCGAATTGTTCTTTTTGTCCGGCCAATAACAGTCCAAAACCCAGATGACGGTGAAAAGCAGTAAAACTTCACATTTCAAAACTTTTAGCAATTTTAACATAATTGAACGATTAATTGATCATCACAATTAAGGCTGTAACTAACGATTATATTCATTATTTTATAAAAAAATTAAAAAAAAGATAAGACCAAATGCAGTGTTCAGTGACATACTGTGTATGCTTCATTATAGAGCAAACCTCAATGAAATTTGGCCTGCAACACAGCTGAATTTACATATTCTGATAATGCTATTGCCAAACATCATGCAGAACATGTTTATGCATCCAGGATTTCAAGAGCATTAAGGGAATTGGTCTAAATCCCCCAGCACTACCCCACTCACCTAAGAAAATTATGACAAGTTGGAATTAAATCAACAAATGTCATTTAATTTTTCTAACAATTTAATTGTATATTCTGCAAATTGTATCCCACTACATTATAGTCTTGTCTCTTGTCTTTTCTAGTGGGGAATGTTACATTTCATTTCAAAGTATTTATTTTCTGCCTAAAAGCATTCAAATTTAGTCCACAAAAAGGAATGTGTGTCAGAGTGTAAACCCATCCTCAGGTCAATAACCCCGTCAAATTCCCAGAACCCAGAAGAAAGCATCTGGTGCCCAGACTCTCTATAATAAACTCCACGCATGATGTAACACAGAAATGATCACCATTGCTTGAAGATCATATTTTTATTTCATGAATAATAAATGTACTTACAGTTTGTATAAAAAATATAGCAAAAGCTAAAGGCAAACCGCTGGCAGGAGGACACCAATACTTTATCAGTCCAGGGGGTACAGAGGGATTATCTCTCAACAACAAAGGCAAGTGGAAGAACAAAATAAAGTCAGTGAATGGGAAAAGAAGAAAACATTTATACATTGGCAACAACCCTGCGAGAGGGATGCATACATATAAACAGATCTTCAGACTAAAACTGTATAATTTGGGGCTGTCAAGTGTCTCCGTTAATATTTCAAATTGCATACAGTATTTGCCTTCTGTTAATAAAAAACTATAGGAGGTATTGGAAGCTCTTAAAGAATATCAGTTGTGTTATATAGAGGGGGTAAATGAGTTGCTACATGAAAGTCAAGGGGTTTTGGGAGGATGTGTGTCCATTTTGAAGCAGTGACGGATCAGAAACTTTGTTTGTTTGACATGTGACTTTGAATTTGAAAAGCAGGGAATGACCCACGCTTTCAGTGTCACTAAAGGCATTATTTGTTGAAAAATAATATGTTTGCAAGTGAGCGACAGTTACATCACTCGATGTAAAATGAAGGCATCCCCTCGTAGTGCATGACGGAAGCGGTCATTCTGTTAAAAAAAAACAAAAAAAAAACACAAACCCAAACAAATGTCTCTTTTTTATATACTTTTTTTTTTTTTTTTTTTATATATATATTGTAACGACATACAGTACGTTACGGTGTGTCACACATGTTTGCGCGCGCATCAGCTTCTCCCCAATTTTGTTTGCCGTCACCCAAACAGCCTCTGTCCTCTAAGCATTCTGCATCTCCTTGCCTATCTTATAGCTGAGGATCTTGTTCCAGTCGATCTTGGTGCGGGTGACTGGGAGCTGTCTGCGTAAGGCTTTGAATGTGGTGTCCGACATTGTCTGGTAGTTCTCACTGATGGCCACCTGAATAACAACAAAGATAAGTAGGTCTGTCATGCTTTCTCGCTATGAACAAGTTGTACCATGAGGTCACATGTCAGTGCTGGTTTATTGAACATTTTGCTGAATGAAAACAGAGTGTGTGAGACATTGAAATTGTTTAAAATTTTCTTTTGTTTTGAAAGTACTGTGATGATTTAAGTATGTACATTTTCTATGGAATGGCATGATACTCTGGTGTACAAATGACCAAAAATTGGAAAAATTGTTCAATTAAAATGTTTGAAATCTGTCTCGAAAGCCTGAATAAATGGCCATGTATTTGCATTTCTCCATGTCTATACAGGGCATTTTTGTCAGGGATTGTAGACATGTTGGTATGAAAATTTGATTATGACAATGATTCATATAGATTTTTGGATTTTGTGGTAGTGGAAATGTATAAGCAGTGTTCTGGATCTGGCTTACTTGACTCTTTAGTGTCTTGTATAGTATAGCAAGGCAATAATGACAATAATAAAAACTTTTCATTCACAAATGGGTTCAAAAAGGTAGGATTTAGTGACATCTAGAGGTGAGGTTGCAAGGCAGTGCGACATGGCGGACCATGTGGAAAAGACCCAAGCCCCGAGGAAGTGCGCCAGGTTTTGATAGTGGCCAAACCGTGGAATTACAACTTCAGGGTCAATCACACAATGCCATGGGGCTCAAAACGTTTTCCCATAGACTTACATAGGGAAAGAAACGTCTGTAAATCAATTTGAAAAAAATGTTGCTAAATCAAACTTCCCTATACAAACACTTGAATATCCCTTATTTAAGTCCTTAAGTCATAAAGGTTGTAAAATAAACTAATAACAGAATCCAGAGTTATTTTCCTTCCTCCACTCATGTGAATGAGACCGAGACGGAGCGGGTTAAAGGAAACGCTAAAAGAATTTTATCACTCGGCAGTCGAGCCATTTTGGGCAAATCCTACACACTGGCCCTTTAACTCCCACATACCTGGTATTCATTCTCTGCATCCTCAATAATTTTCACAAGCTCCTTTGCAGTCTGGCTCTCATTCTACCAAAACATACATTTGTGGGTTAATTAAATGACTTAAAAACACACATCAACATACATGAAATATGAAATAGTCCAATGAATGCATTCAATTAGTTTTTACTTCTCGTCTGGATTATCAATGCAATTTAGCTTTGTCGGACAGTGCAAACACAGACCATGTTTGAAGAAGGATCTCCAGCTTCCCTATATAACACTCCACTCTTAAATGGAAAAACTATGAACAAGTTCAAATACTTACAGACACAGTCAGTGCTTCCTCTACATCTTTATGGCTGACCAGCTGCACATTTCCATCCTCATAATAATGTACCTAGAAGTAAAGACAGAGGACATGCACACAAATGTGAAACCGAACTAACGTGACAGCTAAGCTCATACTCCACTCGTTAGTTACGAGACATACCTGTATTTTCAAGACTCCAACCACCTGTGTTCTAGATTGCGAGACACTGAACTTCCATTCAGACCGGCAGCGACCGTTCCTGGAAACAGGAAAAGTAGAACAGTACACATGAAAACTGATCCAAAACCCATCCAACACATCACTGCCTCGCGTTGCACCAACATAATTGTCGAAGTGAATTTGATTAGGGAGTTTAAAATGAGATCTTTATCAACTTACCAGAAGTTTTTAGGCTCAAATTGATGACCCTCGATACAAGCGATAATGGTCTGCTGGCCATCGATTGTTTTCCCGTAAACCTGAAGCAGATCAAACAGGATGAGTGATTCATTGCGAGTAATGCTGAACTTGGCGGCTGGTGGCGGCGCAGACTGAGAGAGCTTACGGTGCAAACTCCACTGGGGTAGTGCTCCTTGACGTAGGCCCTGAGGGCAGAATCACAGGTGTCTCTCCATGACCTGAGGGCTGACTCGCCCTCATGGGGCTGCGGGTCGCTGGCTTCTTTTCTCAGGTGGTCAAACTTGAAGGAGATCTTGTTGTGAGGGTCAAAGAAGCGGCCATTACCCAGATCTCCATGCTCCGTTATCAGAACCTACAGGGGACAGAGAAACCTGCTGTTACTATACCGGTTCACACAGGTATTGTGTTAATAACGTAGAATAATGATGACATTTTACTAAAAAAACTTGCCTGATCTTCATATCCTTCAATTTTGGCAAGGGTGAACTGATCCATGTTGTACTGGGCAAAGGCACTGTAGTGAAAAAGAAAGAATACAACCACAAGTTGTGTGAACATCCAGAATATCATTATTTTACATTAAAACATTTTTAAAAAAGACAATTACGAAACGTACTGAGCCGCGCCCTCTCTGAGAAGATTGTCATTGTTGAGCAGTATTCGCACATCTGAAAAGAAGAAAAAGATCGGAAAATCAATCACAAATTGTTTTCCATACACATACAAATGCATTGAAATACAGATGTCAATCACAAATAATGCTCACCATTGAAAACTTCATTGAACTCTCCTGGAGGAGCGTGCATCACAAAATTAGCTGCAACACGGACCTAGAAATAAAGAAAACATCTTGTCATAAAACTTAAAAATAGTAAAAAGGAACCTTATCATTGAGAAACATTATCACTAAATACAGTGTGCAACTCATGGGTGCAGTTCCTTCCCTGCTTGAAGAAACGGTGGTAGAGCAGGATAACAACGGTCTACTTCATCACAAGTCAAATCTGCTGCATGTTTTTTGGAAAATCTAGCCAATATATTCTCCTTTGAGATATAGCAGGTGGTGTTTATGAGAAGTGAAAAACATGGAAGCAGCCACTAGAGTGAAGCAGAGCGCAGTCTGTTAACTTTCTTGGCAGCAGACTTGTTAGCTCTATTTTGGCCACTCCTTAGATGGCGAGCAGTGCATGTCGCCGAAGGGGCTTTTCTTAGCAGCCAGAACGCAAGTGTAAGCATGTGGTGTCAAAGCCACAGGGTGAAGAAGTTGTGGCTGGTACTTGTGCAGGTAGTTGATACTCAGTAAGGACTGTTAGCTATTGGTGAGTTAAACACAATCAGGCAGTGCATAAAAAGGTGGAAGCAAAGTGTACTGCCAAAAGAGAAGTTGCAATATCATTTTCATCCCTCATTTGCGACCGCCACAGCTTTAACCAGTCACCTAATGTCACTGCCACATTACAGTGTGGCTGTGCCAGTGATGCCGTCTGTCAGACAAACAGGCTTATTAAGCCTCCGGGCAGCAGCTGGTAGTGACCTACAAATGGCCTGTCCAGCTGAAAGGGCAGAGGGGCATAAACAATGAGTAACCTACTTTAACCACGCTCCTGAATAGTCGCTCCATTCGGAGCCTGGAAATCCCTCCAAGGCACAGACAATGCAGTTCAGCAATGTGAGCTCATGTCTGATAAAGATACTATCAGAAGTAGATATCTAATAAAAAAGGTTCAAATGGGTCATTTCATGACACTGACTGAAAAAAAAAAAAAAAACTGTAGTAATTTTGGGAGGGGTAAGCCCCTAGGAACACCATCAGCTCTAGGAATGCAAAACATTATGTTCCAACATGTAGCAGCATGAGGCAGCCAGTCACTGCAAGCCCCAATAACACTGCTGGAAGACTGCATTCGTCCCATGAATCTAGTGCAAAAAAAGTTACAAGCTAAGTGCAAATAACCTGCAAACTCGACTAACACGAGTGACCAACTTCCACCTTTGATGTGCCAAGAAAAGTATAAGCAGGTGCATGAAGTTATAGTAAACTGGGTGTGGGTGGTGTTCTGCTGCCGATCATTATACTTACAGTAAATGCAGGAAGTAGCTCGACTTCCTTCTATTTTAGCATTAGCTTATCTTCTCTGAAAAGTATAAACTCAGACATCGAGCTCAGCTGTACACACACGTTGTTTTTTAATCAAACAGGTCCACATAAGTTAGCTAACGTGTGTATTTGGACACAGAACAACACACAACTCTGAACTGTCAAACACTTGCCCTGGTGTAGCTAGCTCCACCAGCAGACACCTAATAAGGCCATGTTGGCAATTCATGCGACAAAGTGAGTGTTTCATAAAGCTGTGCTATTAATCCAGACGAAGGTTAAGGATAATATAATAATCACAGTATTCATTTATAAAGTAATACCTTCTCTTCATCGCTGAGCTCATCGAAATCTGCCATCTTGGCTCAATGAAGTGTTAACAAAGCGACTGTCGGTGTTGCCAGGTCTGTGTGGCTCCTCCCAACACAACCACAGGCCCAACCAGGAGAACTGTGGTGGGGGAGCTCGCTCTCCATGTTGCCCCCCCTGAATGTACAATACATACATTTAATGGTTAGTTTCAAGTTCTTTATTTTTATATGTCTGCACAACAATTCGTTGGCAATGAAAATATTGGATCTCAGGCTCCCTCCAACGATACACATTAAATATGTATAAATAAATAAAAATCACGCAAGTTAAAGCAAAATGAGAATCTAAGACATAAAACAGTGCAAGTTAAAATATCGTAATAAACATACATAAATGAAATATAACATGAAGTAGTGTAAACTGGTGGTAGACAGTTTTCCAAATTAATAAATGTAATGTTATCAGGAATATAGTAAATGCACAATGAAGTATAAAGTATTACATATATACACAGAGATGTAAACAGTTCATATAACAGTACGTCAAGTATATAAAGGAAAAGTGACGAAAATAAAAACGACTTGTTTGAATGCTGAATGAGAAAATAGCAGTCTTAATTAAAAAAAACAAATCAAAATAATGGATTCTCATATATTTTTTTAATGACATGTGTTGTATGATAACAACATATGTATTTTTCCAAATGACACTCATGGTTTATATGTATTTATATAATATTATTATATTACTTTTACATACAATCTGAAGCTGACAATATCCCAACCTGGCAACCCTGACGCGTTCAAGTCATGTGGGATGAATGGGAGAAAATGTCCATGTTTACGACTTATTGCGAGTGTTCACATAATTGAACAATTCAAGACAGATGTTGATTAACGTCAGAGGTGATCGTGTAAGATTAAAAATACTGAATACTGTTGATGTATTAGCACTAACTTATATCCATTATATTCGGGTGTAATTACCTCACTTCAATCTGTATCAATGTTTGTTTGGTTTTACGACACAGCATGTGGATATCAGTTGATATGAATACATAACAACTTTTAGAAATATGCAGTTTTTTTGTTTGCTTAGAAACAATAAAAAAAAAATACATGGGTCAATATGACAACAAAAAGCAGTAAATAAAATAAACCATTTAGCTATAGTTCATATCAATAACCAAGTTTTAAAAGAAGAATGTAACAGTTATTGAGGTCATCCAATCAAATAGATTGTTTTAATTGATTTTTCTAAGAAAATTAGTTTATCTTGCAACTGTAGGTAAGAAAACCTGCAAAGGATCATTACAATTATTATTTTACCAAATTGTATTCACCTCTGACATACACTTCAATTACTTATGACTATGAAATAAGTTGATTTAATTTCATCTGTATTGTGAGTTTACAATGAACACATCTCTAATTGCTGCAGACCCCTTCAGTGTGGATAAAGGCCCAAACATGCTGAAATTCTTTGGACTCCCTCTGCATTGTTAGTTCCTGTGTCCCCTGGATGAGCCGGATTTTACAACAGCTGAATGTGAAACCTCAATAGAACCATTTTAAAAGGTGCACTGGAAGTCTGCACAGCCTAAAGCACGAGATCCCACGATCCCAAAACACAGGCTGCAGATTGGGAAATAGCTCATCTCATAAACATAATCTGAATAAAGGATGAGGGAATGGTGGTGCGTTGTTGCAAAAAGAAAGGCACAATTAGAGAGAGAGAGAAACAAAATCGTATGCAGAAAGTCTTTAATGCCAAGAGGATGGAGAGACCATGGACTAGGCAACTGCAGGTCACATGTGGAGTTAAAGGACACAGAATCAACACTTTCATCGTTTACACGTCCGAGAAGGACGACACCAAAGAAGAAGAACAAAGGAGTTGAGCTGGATGCTGCTGCAGTGGAACAACCACCCACTGTATTGACAGATTGTTTACAAGCCAACTTTGGCATAAATGCGCCCTGTGTGGTGATGCAGTAGAGCTAGTTATTAAGAGCCATTATGCAAGGCACAGAGAGGCTCCATAGTTGCAAAATATGTCTGCCTGCCACGCTACCAGTCAGTGCAAGTTTGGCATGTGATTCTGTGTTGGTTAAGGGGATAATAGTTAAACAGAGACACCAGAACCAGAATCCGGTTTATTGCCAAATAAGTTTTCACATACAAGGAATTTGCTTTCTTGTATTGGTGCTTAGACAAGAAACTTTAATATAGAACAGAACAAATTACAATAAAAATATCTTAAAATACTATTTAAACATTACAATGTAACAACTATGTAATTACTATGGACAAACAGACACCTGTGGGAGAAACTGATGTCAAAATATGCATTTATACAATGTATAGTTTTTTTGGTGGCTTAAAATACATTTTATAAATCATGTGCAGTACATTTTATTTTCTGTCTGTGTTTCTGTGTGGTACACATTTATGTACCAAATACTGCTAACGTTTGCAAAAATACTGGTAAAAAAAAAAAAAGAAGCCAGAATCAGCCAAAATGCTATTTTTTTTCATCTGTTGTCCATGGCCAATTTGTTACAATACAAAAAACTTCATATATACATCAGAGCAAGAACAAAAACAGGTCATCCCGTTTGGAATTTGGGGATTGGAAAAGGACATACACAGCAGTAGGGACATATAGGCCTGAACGAAAGAAAATAAAAAATACATGTGTATGTATTAATAATCCATTCTTTTAAATTGTTACTGAAATATAAGTGTTTAGATGTCTGATGTGAATTGGAAATATATTACACTCTCTATTCCACCTCTGACAGACCGGGATGAATGGCTGAAGGCACTATAGTATCCACACGGAGTTTACAGGTAACCAGCACGGGGCGATGTCTAATGGTTCTACAGTAGCCGTCGAAGCAGAAGAAGAAGACTCAGCTGCCGTAAACTAGTAGTAGAAGAAGAAGAACGCTTTGTGACAGAAGATAGCGAAACCGCCAGGACCTGTCCGGCCGTGAGAGGCTGTAAACAGAGATACAATTCACGTTGAAGGTGAGTGAAGAGTTGCTGTGTTGTCTGTAATTCAATGCAATTCGCAGGAAAATCGTACCTCCGTGTAGCTGGCTGTTTAACTGCGAAGCTAGCCATTTGGATAACAGGTATGCTAGCGTTAGCACTAAGTCGCTAGCTAACAGCTAACTTAGCTACGTGTAGCGACATCGTAACCACAATGTTAACCGTTAACACACAGAGGTATAGCGACGTAGAAATGCATGCTAAGCTCATTTTTCAAAACAACTCAACCCAGCTAGCTACATTATAATATATGTTCTAACAACCCGGTGCTGTAGCGCGTGGCAAGCCATTTGCAGAGCGAGTAATGTTGTACAGAGATGTATGACCCTCGTGGGAGCGACATTGCAACTAACTGCACGCAAATACTGTTTAAAACGTCCAAAGTGCTGTTAATCAAATGTGTTGCTAAACCAATGTTGATTCAAATATATCCAGAAGTGAAGTTACTGTTTGGATTACTCTGCAGAAGTGTTTTTCATTACCTGCCGGGAATTGCGTCCCATCCCATCCATTCTCAGACCAGCTGAGCGTTAACCTACATGTATGCAATTCACAAATGGTCAAAACAGGTAATGTTAAATGACTGATAACTGCATGTTATGAGAATATTCTTACCAGTTCTGTGTTTAATATACTTGCAGATCATTTCATTGATTGAGGACAGTCAAATTTTGCAAATACAGAAGGTTGGCATATTTGGGGGCTAAATTTAAATCATATTTATATCATATTGATTACCTAAATGATATCTATGTATATGCATCTGGAATTGATGTGTTCATGAATATTGAATGCCAAATTTAAAAAAAAAAAAAAAAAAAAAAAATATATATATATATAATTATTATTATTATTATTATTATAATATATATTTTTTAAATATATATATGAATACATACTAACTTGTGGTTTTCTAAAAACGTTCTGATAATAAACATGACTTGCGCTACTATCAGTTTTTACTTTGGGAGACAGTAATCAGTGTTGTGTGAAGCTACTACAGACATCTTGGAGCATTTTAAGTGATTTATATGTTAATTGGTTATTGATTTGTGTTCTCCTTTTCAGACTGTTGGTGTTTTTAAATTGTGTGGACACAGAATCCAGGGCATCCAGGTTCAAATTAAGGTATGTAAAGGACTGCTTCCTAAAAAGCATTTTTTTAAAATACCTCCAACCTTAAACGTAATGTAGCACTAAATGCTTTCACTTTCTAATGTCAGTTTGAAATGTAGTTGTGTTGGGACTGAAAACATCTAGAGATTCTCTTTTGCTGAAATCCCGTTATATTGTGCCGTGTTGGCCACGTAAAGACATCAGCTTATCCTGAAGAATTTTAAAATTGCTGGTGTCTTCGAACTAAAGAAAACATTTGTATTTTGGCGTCTTCAAGATGGTCATAAGCCCATGATTTTATTTCATCAACGCAATTTTCCTCAAGATGTTTTCACCATTTCAAGAGAAGAGGATGATTTGGACAAATGCTGCATTTCGTCTGTACTGCAATTTGGTAAAACCATACAGACCCAATGGGGCAAATTTTTCTTGCCACAAATAAACTAAAACTTATCGGCTGCACCACGAGACAAAGTTGGGGTGAGCAACAGTTCATCACGCTGCACAGTTGATGCTCCGTGGGTATCTGTGCCATTTACTCCACTTTCTCTCATAACTGCAATATAACGTTGCGATTTTCGTTTTGCGTGAAGTGCTCGCGGCTTCGTGTTGCAATCCGTGAAACGTGTTTTCATCATCGACGAGCACGACCATGTCTGCACAAGGCTCATTTTAGCATAAAATGGCAGCGTATGCTCACTGGTTTAACTGTCAAAGAGTGATGTTGCATTTTATGTATATCACTGTAACATATATTCTATACTAGAACAAGTAATGGCATTTTATACGATGGCACCGTCTCTACCGGTGTGCCTGGATATACCACCTAACCCTAGGACAAGGTTCTTTATAATGAAAATCATTTCAGGCTTGGTTGGCTTTATTTATTGTTTCTCCAACACATTGCCTCGGATCTCCAGGCTTTATAAAGCCAGACGGCATTCTTCATGCTCAACATTTCAGTCCAGAGCAACAAAAAAAACAATGTGTCCACATTTGTCCGATCATGTGTATGAGTGGCTCATCACCACATGAAAAGATGTCGGAGTCAAGCAAAAGACTGTGACCCAAATGAGTGAATTGGTGGCTAGTAATACAAGACTTTTACATCCCCGCGCGAGGGGAAATGTGGAAGGAGATCATTGCGTCCCGGATTTACATTTGTTATTATGCTGCGCATTAATCATACTTCGATGTCTCACGATGTCCTTTTTTGTGCTACAATTCAAGGCAAGCTCTTCCATACGTAAAGGTCCAGTGCGGCGTTAAATCTTATAAATATCGTGCTGTGCAAGTGGGAACCAGAGCTATGCAGGACACATTCAAAAAGTGTTGTTTTTTTAATACAAGGTTTCTGAAGAATTTGCGATTTAACCACCTGGTTTCAATTTTGAATATTTGTTACATTTGAACATTTATTTGCCACAGCATTTCCGTTGTCTGAACTTTGATGTGATTTTGATCTGCAACTTTTGATCTGCTAAAACTTTTCATCCCTCCAAAGAATTTTATCTCTTCTCTTAACTCACTGACATGTTTCAGGATTGTGGACGACAATTTTAAAGGCGCTTATTAGTGAACAAATCAAACCTTTTCAAGCATTTGAGACGCACAAAGAAAGAAAGCAGTAAACCCTTTGGATTGAGCCATGTCTCGCCGAAGAAGCCGCAGCGCATCCCCAGGACGTTTTTCACGCTCATGCAGCAGTAATGATCCTAGAGATTTGGAGAGACGGATTTTTGTTGGGAATTTGCCGACCTCCGACATGGAAAAGAAGGATTTGGAAGAACTGTTCAACCCGTATGGGAAGATAATCGGTCAGTAAAACACAATACAAGCAATACGTTTAATTCATGATAATTATTTAAAACATGTCTAGTAGCATTAAGCATCATGAGTCGTGTTTTTCATGAAATGCAAGCATGTAAAATTCGTAATGTCCCTAGTGATCATTTTATTTAAGTGGGTAAATGGGTAGGTACAAAAATGTTCTTCAAAATGATCTTAAATCTGTACCACTTGAAATGTTCCTCTTCCAGGCGTGTCCATGTTTCGTGGGTTTGGATTTGTACAATTTGAACGTGTTGAGGAAGCCGAAGCTGCAAAGGCGGCCCAAAAGGGTCGACTATATAAAGGTTATAAAATAGGTAAGCCTTAACTGCAGTGGGTGTGATTTTCTGCATAACGAGGATAGGTGAACAACAAACCAAGTTATTGAGAAGTTTTTGTTTTATGTGTTTTTTGTGTGTGGAAATCTTGATGATTGGGCATTCAAGTTTCAGTGTTAATCCTGAAGATAATCTGTTTTTGTGTATTTGGTGATTTTAAAAAATGCCAGAAAGCAGTAGCAAATACGCAATCTTAAGGATTAACACGTACAAATGCCTCTCTGTGGATAAAGTGTGTATGAAAACTACAGTTATCCTTTTTTAGGCCTAAAATGAACTGTTCATTCATGCCATTTAATGGGATGTGCTGCATCCAGTAAATGAAATGCCCATAACAACGAAGATAAACGTTGAGCCCTATGCCCACATCTGACCTCACAAAGTGTAGGTCGTAGGATTTGACCTACAACTCCTCAAAATGACGATTTAGCAATGCTGATTTTTCTACCTTCTTGTAGACATGTTATATTTTTGGCATACAAAGCAAATAAACAAGTGCATTATTAAATTCTGGCAAAGCCTGAATCTCCTGAAAAATCTCTTGTTTTATTTGCAACACTGTCGGAATTTTCTTCAACATGCATTTAAATGTGTCGCTAAAGTGGAGCACTTGCGGTTTCGGGAATTTCTGAAGGCCAAATTTCAAGTAAAAAAATCTAATTTACTCGGGCTGTAACAAAGTCATTGTTAAAGTCGATGTTTTCGGTTGTGAGTCCCAGTCTCACGAACACGATATCTCAGGAACGCCATGAGGAAATTTCTTCAAATATGCCACAAACTTCCACTTGGACTCGAGGATGAACCGACTAGATTGTTGTTGGTTGAAGGTCACTGTGACCCCACAAAACACGTTTTGGCCATAACTCAATAATTAATATGCTAATTACACTACTATTAGTAGTGTAATAACATTAGTGTAGCCTAACTGTGCAGAAATAACTGGTTTAAACAGAATGAATAGACATGCAAAAGAAAGCTGCGACGCATTCAAATGTTTTTTTTAGAATTTGAATGTCAACGCTATGAATTAAGCTTCAAACTGCTCTGTACAGCCCTATAGTTTATGCATTCAAGCTTTGCTAGTGTTTAGCCACTTTTCTTTTTTTTTTTTTTTTTAAGGGTAGAAAAGAAATCCCTTCATTTCTCCATCTTAAAACTCAATTCGACAGATTTGGCGACTCGATTTGCTGCATTTTGACTCGTCCAGTTTGGATTTTCAAGCTTGGATATTGGAGCTCAGTTTCATTTGGATCGTGGAAGTATTGACGCGGCCACTCCATTCTGCGTGAAAACATAAGCTGATTTACATGTCACTGTTATGTTCAACGTTTGGATTGATTTATTTTCAGATGTAAATATGGCAGTGGAGCGACGGCAAGCTAAACCTCAATCCCAGCAGAGCCCTCCACGAAGGTAAAGTAACGCGAAATGGGTGTGAAGAACTACCATCACCGTAAACAAAAAAACAACAAAAGCGTTTAACTTTTCCTCAACTGTCATTCCCACCAGTGGTGAACTCCACTAATGGAAGCTGCCGTACCATTTAGTTGGGTTATGATGGTTCCTGGGAATTAAAATTTCTTGAAATAATAAAGAAAATAGCCACATGAATGTTATTTTAAAAGTGTCTTTGTCTCAAAGAAAGCCTTATGGCTTTTCAACGTTCGTGTTCTTAGTGTGGTTTTCTCCCGCATTTCATCTTATAACTATGATATGCAACTTTCTGAAGGAACCTGCCCCATATCTATGAAGCAGATTCAGGTTTTAACTAATTAGGTGTGTCCATGAAAACTGTATTTAGTCTGAAGAACAGACTTTGACTCACTGGCGTCAACAATGGATGATTCAGCCAAAAGCATCATTGAGAAGTTTTATTTCGGGGAGATTGGGGTGTGTGGGTCCGGCCTTCACACCCATAAGATCACAGCCCAAGGCAAATAATGTGTATAATGCTTATATTATGATCCCGTTGCATATACATTTTGAAATGCAATATTCTCAAGGAAAATGTGGTAATAGGAATCTATTTAAAAAAAAAAAAATGTCTTTACATTTTTCTGCCTCATTTCTTAAGTGAGCATCATGGAAATGAATTTAACGTTCATTTTGTGATGAAGCAAATGTTTACAAAAGTGAACCTTCTGATGTAAAACTGTTAAACACCTGAAACTACTGAGAGCTCCATTGTCTTTGTTTAAATTCTGCTTGTGTGGGAGAGCATAGTAAATACTGGCCCTTTAAACGGCACTTAACATAAATGCTACTTGGATACACTTCAGTCATTTCACATTTTTAGGAACTATAGTCAAAGTCTCAGGTTTTCCTTTTCTACTGTTAACTTAGAAATGTTTCTGGACAGTTTGATATAAAAACAATTGGATTGCAGTCAAGAATATTCTTCTAGAAATGTATTGAAACCAGACTTCTAGACCTACTGCTTCTATTTTAGTTGTATTTTCTTGAAAAAGAAATTCAAGCACATGCATTTTTCTTTAGTGTTTGTGTAACCCCATATTAGCAGCTTGGGAATGTGGCTTGCTGAAGAACAAAATGCAAATCATCACAAGCGAATTGTGCTAAACGCACAAAATAAACCGCCTTGTTGAAAAGGGTTAAACAGCCATGGTACTCGTGTATTTTCAAAGCCGGATTTATGGTCAATGAACCTCAAACGGTCGTCGACTCGTACTCGTACACGGATCACTGGACATTTTCAAAACTTCGTTGTTGAAAGGACACTTATCGGAATCGCCTCCTGGATTGAATTTGTTCTAGTTCCCTTTGCGAACGCGATAGCTGCTTTCTGTTGCTCTGCTTCGGTTGTGTGAAATAAATGTATTCCATTTTTGCATACTGAATAAATAGATTAATTCAATTTATAATACCAACTGTAGGTCTGTCTTCAGCAGTCGTGGACAGAAGTTACCCGTTGTTGTTTTTCATAGGCAGCCTAAACTCTAACTGTCTTTGCACTAATTGGTAACTTTTCTCTCAGGGCCCCGTATAGCAGTTATGGGGACAGCAAAGACCCCCGGCCTCGGTCACGCTCACCTGTTTATGCCCGTGAGTCTCGTGACGGCCGTGAGTCTCGGGACAGCCGGGACGGCCGGGATGGCCGTGAGTCTCGGGACAGTCGTGACGTGAGGGACCCGGGTAGAGAGTCGAGGCCAGGTGGCCACTCTCGTGACCATGATTACCGGTACCGTACCTCAGAGAGCAGAGACAAAGACTCCAGGGCCCCGGACTCCAGGGGCCCAGACTCCAGAGGCCCAGACCCCAGGGGCCCAGACCCCAGGGGCCCAGACCCCAGGGGCCCGGACCCCAGAGGCTCGGACCCCAGAGGCCCCGACCCCAGAGGCCCGGACCCTCGGGATCCTGCCTACAGGTGACTATTGACACTCAACCCATTAGTTGGAAGTCTATAGTTAATTTTTGCACTTTTGTCTGAAGCTGAATTGTCTCCATACAGCAGAGATGAGTATGACAGATACTACCGCAGTGGCAGTGGTGCAGAAGACTTTTACCGGAGGAAGGAAGAACCCTTCAGGGACCCTTACAGAGACCCCTGGAACGGGCGCCGTGAGCCCGAGGGTACGTGTACTACACAGTGTACATGCCACATTTTATTGTTCAGTTACTCTTAATATATTGTAGTATAATAAGTAATGTGTTCAATTGTCAAAGTAAAAGGATCAATTGGATTTTCCTGATTGTTTACTGTACTTTCTTAACTAAGATGGAACTTTATTTATCCCGAGGGAAATTGTTGTGCAACCGTTGCAATACACAGTAGAAGGCTTAGCTGTCCAGATGTGAGGACGCACAACAGAAGTCCTACGACAACCAAACCCAGTTTTTATTATATTATTTATATTATTTAAACTACCTATTTAGAGTTGAAAATGAAGCTGCTCTACTACTTCATAGAGCTTTTTTTTTGCCCAACTGCAGTGTTAAAAGTGTCTGCGTTGAACCAACATAACTGACTGAGGCTTTATTAACATGTTGTTTTTTTAAAGTCAATTGAGAATTGTTTTCAACTTGCTGAACATTTCACTGACTTTACAGTCGCCTCCAACCTCTCAGGGGTAGATGATCGCGCTCGACCAGAAGAGCGTCGGCGTAATGAATTGTATCGACAGTACTATGAAGAACTCCAGCGGCGCTACGACTCCGACCGCCCAGTCGACTGCTCTGTGATTGTCGTCAACAAGGCGCAAAAGTATGTCCACTCTCTGTTCTTTAAGGGAAACGCAAATCTTCGTCCAGAAACGTCTCTGTAAATGTTTGACCAGTACATGGCGTGTTTTTATTTCATATCGTGTGTGTCTGTGTGTGTGTGTGTACTTGTGCTTGAAAAACAACTGTAGGGAGTATGCTGAGACGGTCGGCCGGAAAGTTCGTGATTCGGGCATGGTGGTGGATCTGATCTTCCTCAACACAGAAGTGTCACTAACCCAAGCACTGGAGGATGTAGGCCGAGCTCGCACTCCCTTTGCCATCATCATTACCCAGCAGCACCAGGTCCACCGCTCCTGCACCGTCAACATCTTGTTCGGCACACCGCAAGGTAATGCAGGACGACTGTATGGACTGTTTGGTCCCCGAAGCATTTCAGAGGCGCATCTTCTGTTTTAACATGCTAACGCTTGCTGCGTCTTTTATTGCCGCAGAGCATCGAAACATGCCAATGCAGGATGCCATGATGCTGGTTTCGCACAATTATGACGCCTACAAAGTTGAAAACCGTGAAAAAGAACGCGAGGAGATTGCCAGAAAAGCTGCCAAGATGGCGGACGATGTGTTACTCAGGGAGCCTGACAGAGAGAGCCATCCCATTTCTGTGCTCACCTCCATCACACTGCTGTCTGAAAACAGGTATCTGGTTTAATATCTTTAGACTAAAGGGCTCTTCAATGAACACTTAAACATTGGAGCATTTAATGTAACTTTCTGTGATGTCCCAATTACAGTTTACGTGTTATAAAACTTAGAAATTGAGTTTGTCCGCCTTTAGGTTTCTCATGCATGGCCTTTAACAATCTCCACACTTGTTTTTTTTTCTCTGGTAGATTTGTGACTCCAGAGGAAATGGACAGTCTCATTGCTTACCTGAAGGACAAAAGAGGCCGACTGCTACGAAGTGCTGCAGAACCTCTTGCAGGTAAGAAGAAAAAGTTTCATATATTTTAAAGGACGGGTTCACAGTGTTCCAGTCTGTTTTTAAGACAATACTCGTATGACATTGAAAAGAGAACTTGTTGGCTGTAATCGTTCATCCTGTCCATACTGGCCCTGAAAATGTGATTTCAGTGTAAGTGATTGAGGACAAAAATCCAGTTATGGTTCAATGCAAAAACACATTCCAGTTGTGCTGAAGTTTAATACAAGGCTCCAGCAGTCTGAGTTGGACAAAGTGGGTATTTTCCAAAGTTACCGCTTTTTAGATTGACATTTCTTCTTTAGTGCAAAAGTTTCCACAGACCGTTTCCTTGCTGAACTGCATTGGAGGACTAGTGACAGAAACTTGAAGATACCCACTTAATTTCTCTATTTCAGATCAGTGAAGCCTCATTAACTTCAGCTCAACTTCACAATGCATTTTTATTCAGGATGAAGACTGTGGATTTTGTCCCACATCTTAGATGTGTTTAGGAGGATCAATTGCTCCACTTTTCTGTTAAAAAGCAGAAGCTTTGTCTGTTGAATATTGTATATTGTGTATGTATTGTATAACTCTAACTGAACTATTCTCCTTCCAGCTCCAGCTCCTGCAGCAGCCCACCATGACGTCCCCCCCTCACCCGCAGGACTGCCTCCTCCGTCTCATTCTACTCACACACCCCCACAGCCCACCCACCTCGGCCTATCAGCTGCTTCAAGCGCCGCAGCTAACCCCAGCCACCAGCAGGAGCTGCAGGCTAAAATCCTCAGTCTGTTCAACAGCGGCAGCGGGCTGTCAGCCGGCGCCGGAGGCCCCCCCTCAGTCTCGCAGCCGAAACCCTACAGCTCGCTCGGCCCACCCCCTTCCCTGAACCCACCGCGCCCATCCATGCCCGGCGCTGCTTCAGGTGCAGTCCAGGGTTATGGAACCCTAACGGGCCGCATGCAAGTCCCACCAGGTGGTCAAAGACCCCCCACCTCTACTTCAGGTATCAATTTTGACAACCCGAGTGTAAAGAAAGCACTGGACACCCTCATTCAGAGCGGACCATCTCTCAACCACCTGGTGGCTAGCTCCGCCCCTCAGCAGCCGCCCCCCAGGTCTGCACCCGGCATGGGCCCGGTCCCCCCTATGTCCTTGTACCCCCGACATTACTGATGGGCTGTAGTGAAATACGAACTCCCACCTCTCCCTGTGACACACGTAGACACCACATCAATTCTCTGTGCAGTGAATTAACCGGCTGTGTATAGTTAGATTGTACGGTTGGATGTTTTGTAAAAGCTTTTAATCTTTTTTTTTTTTTTCTTCAGAATTATTGTTTTTTTTTATTCTGAGTTTTGTGTTCAGTTGACTAACTTTGACGACTCGTCAGGACTAGCTCATGGTTTGTATTTCAATCGTTGTTATTAACCAGGAGATAATTATTCAGTCTTCTTACATGTGAGTTCAAATATGAGGCAAAGTTGCATGTGTAAAGAATATTTTGGTTTACGATGGACTCCTTAGTTCTTTTCCAACCATGATTTATTATGTTTTATTGTTTTGCACAGTGTCTTTTTAATTTGTAACATTTTCATTGTCGAACGATTAAAAACTCGAGACACAATTGCTGTAATAAAATGGTATTGGTTTATTGCATTTTGTGCTGACAAATCTATAAAATGGAACGGGTATCGCCAGAAGCCATAGAGATATAAGCATTTGAAATGTAAGATAAAACTACTTTTTCCTCTTTTTTTTCTTTCTTTTTTTTTAATGTACCATGAAACACAATAGAGAATAATACATGTCTTTTTTTGTTTTAAATTTTAGAATATTTAACTTACACTGACACAAAAAAAACACCTCCACACTAACTGTATTTGATTTATTTACACGTAGCCCCCTCCCACCCCCGCCCCCAGCAGTTACAAGTGCACATGTACACACATACACACTCCCACAGAACTGAAAGGAACACACTACGGCTTTACCATAAGACCAGGTACAGTATCAAGGAAGAGTAATGAACGGTTCTCAATGGAGGAAAAAAAAAACCTAAACTTTTTCATAATACTGAGATTTGATACAGGTGTGTCTTTGTGTGTGTGCTGTATATATCATCTATATCTACATCCATTAGTCAAGCATCCATACAAAATGTTTCCCACAACTCCAGTGAATTAAAAAACAAACCTGGACAGTGACAAGGTTCATCTGCAGGGAGGTACTGGTTATTAAATTAAATGCTATACTATATATATATATATATATATATATATGTATATATATCATCTATACTTTTCAAAGGCCATTAAGTGTTGAAGGAAAATACATTTTGGGAAATTCCCAAGAGTTAAATGAGAAGATCAATACCAGTCATTTCTGTCAGTTAAATATAACTTTCTAGTTAGCTCTTGGCGATTTTAAATTTTTATACTTTATAAAGTAAATGAATGAAAAGTGGGTAAATTTACAGTTTGGGACGAGCTGCCTTTTCCATTACATTGCTGATTTGCAGGCATCTTACTACTTTGGCACTTTTTTTTTTTTTTTTTTTTTCATAGTTTTACCCTTTTGAAACGATGTGTTTTATCTGATAACTGATAATTATAAACAGTAATTACTTGTCTGCGTCTAATTCACTGGAGCACACATTTGCACACCATTTATGGAGTTAACTGAAATATACTTTGGTAATCAGTTTATCTTCAGATAATATTTGACACAATGAAAAGACCTTGTCAACAAATCCACCATAAAAAATAGAATCTTGTACTATAATAGTAATAATAATAATAATAATAATAATATTCATCTTGGATACAATGATTGGCCAGTCCTAAGGAAAGAAAATAAAAAAAATCATACTACTAGAAAAAAAAAAAGGTTCCTAACTGATATAAACAAAATACCTTTATACCACAAACACCCAATATATTTTCAATACACCTTGTTCAGGATAATTGCATGCATGCACTGAGTTACACAACATGACTGGGACGTGGCTCTGCTTGCAGCGCGTCGATAGCCACTCGAGTTCTTCTCTTTAACTCCCAGAGAGGTCGACTGTGTGAAATGTAATCAGGCACCTCAGTCTGATGCTTCTGTGAAGATATACTGAAGGGTTACAATCTCATCTCAGCTACAGACTGCGTGTGCCCTCTGCCAAAATCTGGGACTTGTTTTTTTTTTTTTTAGTATTTTCTCTGTTGGTGTCTTAACAGGACAGCCTCCTCAACCCGGTAACAGATGTGTTTCAGAGCCCTTTGTATCCATTTAAGGATGGAGACTGAGTAATGATCACCGGCAAGTTTGTCTCATGCTACAGTTGTGCAGGCGAAGGATCTGATCTAAATCATGGATCAGCTGTGGGGAGAGGGGACGTGCTGGTTTCCTAAGTCGACTATCTCGTGTCGTCCAAGCAGAGCCAGTGCCAGAATTGGAAGCGCGAGTTTTATATTCTTTGATCATTTTTCAGAATTATACTGCAATCACATTTAAAATACAGAGCTGGGGTGGATTTAGTGGCTGGGATGGGGGAGGCCGGGGATTTTGGGGCAGACGGGGTGAGGAGGAGAGGGGAGGTGGGGGGGGGGGGGGGATTCTGGGAAGGCTCACCTCACAGATCGAGTGACAAGCACTATAAATTTAACAGTTACTATTATTCTTTTTTTTTTTTTTTTTTTTTAAGAAGTTTGGCAAGAGAAATGAAAGAATGTGATGCATGCTAAAAATGTCTCAGAAAATGCTGACAACAATAAGATGTAAACAAAATCAGCAGGTAGTTTCAGGATTATTGCAGTTCAAAAACTGCTGCAAAATGGTGGGAAATAATCATAATTTATAGTCTGAGCTGTCAGACCTCCACGGCTGGCTGTAATACACTCGTGTGCCACCAGAGATCACTGTGGGACAGAGTCAGTGCAGAGCGGGCTGGCTCTTGGTCGACCCCCCCCCCCCCCCCCCACACACACTCAGTGTAAAGTGCTTCGCTGTCTCAGCCACATCTGGGATGAACACTGTCGATCTTTATCGCCTGTAATACCTGGTGACAAACATTCTGATGAAATAAGTGACACCTCCAGTTGTTTTATAGAAAATGAATAACAGAACTGTGACAATATGAAAACTAATGTGAGAACAATATTGCACGTAATCATACAAAACTCTAAGACTTTGTCCACAGTGATAGAACAGTGTACAACGAAAGACAACACTAGTAGGTTACAGTGTCTCTGACTTTAGTGATATATATTTACAAAGGTGAAATGACCTAAGGCCCATCCATTCGCTAACTCAAAATCTCCTATTACGTTACATAAGACTATTTGAGCAAGATTGAAATATAACAAGTAACAATATAGTGAACTCATACTTTTCTTATTTTTTGCAAAAGACTTGTTTTCAAGGTCTAGCGATGTCGCCGGATGAGCGGCAAACACTGGAGTTCTCATAAATCTGTAACTCAATGAGAACATTTGACAACCTTTGACCCCACTCTGCACCTCGAACATGTAAGTCATCACTATAGAAACCACTAAAACAAATATTGCCACATAGTACCATGCAAACAGCAATTATAAAACATTTATAATTCAATAAATAAATTCATTTCCAATAAACTTCTCCAATAAACATCAGATATCTTTTCTTGAATAAATTTAAAAGGCTCAGTTGATGCAGGCAATGTTGTGGAGACAATCCCAAAATAGCCGCGTTCTTCAAAAACTGATGAGCGTTAAACAACTCCCTTTGTCAGAGTAAAGCGTGGCAAGCATATCAAAGAAAATCTTCATGACTTGGCACCCTAAAATCTTTGAAAACTAGGAGTGGCTGCTTCTTAAGTTTCACAGGTGTCAAAGGTAGGTGTGTTATAAATGAGCAAACAGTAACGTTTAGCAGATAAATATTCATATTTAAATATATTTTGGTGATTTCCTGTAAGCTTTGTTTTAAGTAAATTGATAATCTGTTACGTTAAAATTGCTTCACTTTACTTAAGGGATTAAAGATGGTGATAATCAAGAGAGCATTTCTTCTTTTTAAAAAAGAGAATAAAATGGTGGAGGATTTGCCCTCAGTTGTAATATTGCATCAAGGTATTTCAGTACAGTTTTCTAATAAAACAGAAAGCTAACCCTGTCCAGAGATCTCAGCCTCGTCTATGTTAAACACCCACCACCACTGATATGTATGTCTATACCCTTTTTCACTTGATCTTTAGTCGTCTCTATTTACAGTACAAATAAATCTATTGATACTAGCAGCATTCACAACATATGGTCCGACATTCAAGCAACACTAAAAACATTTAATACTGTTTGTAAATAGTTCTAGAAACTAATTTTTGTTTTGCTTCCTTATATTGTATATACTGTATATATATACGTATTTATTTATATTCATATTTCTACTACAAGTGCAAATGACCAAAAACAGTTCCTTCAAGAAAAGAAAGGGAAACAACGTAAAGTGACAGCTGTTCTTGGTCAGAGTGAGATGAATCTGGATTTTTTCTTCTTTTTTTTTTTAAAGACTTACGAAATCTACATATACAAAATATATGTGTAAAAAAATAAATAACATGATCACATGAGTCCGGATTTCAACTATTGCACATTCCTTCCAAGATGCACTTTTTGAACCTAAATAAGATTTGCTCACAAGTCATTCAGTCGTGGACATGTGCGGCTCAAATCTTAACCAATCTCGAGGATATAAAATCTCACCGGAGAGTCTACTGCATAGAGTTCAGTCTTGTGGACAACGTGAGTTTCCTAGCTACAGAAGCCATTGTCCTCGCTATTTATTTAGACTTTACCCTATAAACAATCAATCGATAGATGTCCAAAGATCTCACCTCGGTAGGAGCTGATATACTTCAAATCTGAGCGTCTGAATATCTATTATTCTATCATCTACAGGGCGACTTTCCATCTACAGTAACATTACCGTACTATTTCATGTAGACACCTCAGTTTTCCTTTTTGTTAGCACACTTTGTTCTCTCTAATTCAATCATATAATTTCTGTTCAATATTTCTCTTTGAAAAATACTTTGATATGGCACATTTAATGTATCTAAATTAGGCAAAAAAAACACAACAATATATCGTCGAGTGACAATCAAAATGACATACAACTATTTCATCAATATGTGTAACTTTTGTCTATAAACATAAATACATATTTGTTCTCTAGATGAAAAAATAACATTTAGTGTTTTTTTTTTTTTTTTTAATTCGAATGAATTTGATGAATTCATCAAAATTTCACGTGTTGCACAGTGGCGGACAGTGCAGGTGCAGTGCTTGTCGAGGTTACAATGACAGTTACCATAGTGACAGGAGCCTATGCCATCCAATAAATAAATAAATAGATAAATAAATTGTAAAAACAGCGGTTTTGAGCTGTCCCTCTCAGCGAAGGAACGTTTTCTCTCCACTAGAAGCTTTTTAGTATGTCACAAAAATACTACACTCATACTGAACAACGCGTCAGAGCTTGTACATTATTTACAGTGATCCACACGAGGGTCGAGGGTGCTGGCAATGATAATCTCCTCGGGGTGTTTGTACTGTCTCCCCACTCCGCTGTCACACCAGCCTTCTGGTAGGAAACGCACTTTTCACAGTTTTAATTACGTGTCAATCTCTACAAACTAAGCTAGCCTTGTTGTATTTTTTATTTTTTTTTTGGCACTAACAGTGGCCACGGGGGTGAACAGCCACTAAGAAATGAGTTGACGGGAAGAAAGATGGCGATGGCGGTAACGAAACACGTGGTGTGAAAACACACAGTTATAAGGACGCCATGCTAAAGGAGTGTTCAGGGTAAAGATAATACTGCAGGTTTGATCCACGTGCCTTTTCAGTCTTCTTCGAATACCAATGTGAATTTCACAGTTCATACTTAACGACTCTTTCCTCCTTCCAGCTGGTGGTCCTGACCGTGGGTAGCAGTGTCTTTTTGCCTTGAAAGATAAATCACATCGAAGACAACAGGCTGGTGCGCTGTGGGAGGTGTCCGATCACCACGAAGGGAACTAAACAGACAATCCTACACTGAGCTCATTTCAGCTGGCTCTCCTTCTTTACGAGCAGAAGCCGCTGCCATGCCACACTTGTATTTGAAAAGAAAAAAAACAACAACAATAAGAATCTGCAGAGATTTAAACAAAGACGGACACACAGACATGCATGTGCGCTCTCACCTCAGCAAACAACCCACGCCCAACACCACCCCCTCCTCCTTACCGAGTTACTCCGACTCAATGCGAGCTACTACAGTAGATCACAGACTAGCGAAGAAAAAAAAGTCTCTTTAAGAACAAATCTAGATAGCGTCTAAATGAGTCTACGGCGGACAGTAGTTTTAGTAGCTTGCTGGATTAGAATGAAGGTTTAGTAGCTGAGCTCATCGGTCTGCTGGGGATGGAGCTGAGGAAGCGGTGCTGAAGCTGAGCTGTTGGTTGGGTGTGAGAGGACTATCTCACAGAAATAAACGGTAAGAGCGACATAATGATGAAGCAGCGTTGATGAGAGAGTGGGAGTAAAGGTGACACAGGAACAGGGCTGAGGGAGGGGTGGGGGAGGGTGGTGGTGGTGGTGGTGGGGGAGGGGGCTGCTCTTTCAGGAGTAGATAGTGATAACCTCGCGGCCGCCTCCGCGGACCAGGAGGACCCGGTTGAGACCGTCAGTGAGGACCTCGAGGAACTCCATGTCTTAGAGAGAAGTGTTAAAGAAACTAGAGGAAGCACACACAGCAGAAACATAGACATTATAATGTTTAGCAAGTACTGCGACGGCATATTAGGCCCATTGGAGTTGAACAAATTAATAATTACGCTGCGGGAGGGGGGTAACATTCTGAGAAAAACTCTAAATTTACGAGATAAAAGTTGTATTATATTGGTACATTTCCGTGAAAAAAAAAAACACGAATTCTCTGAGATTAAAGTCACAAATGTACGAGATTTCTTAATTTTTTTATACATTTTTTTTTACCGACATTGGCCCTAATATGCAGTCGTAAAGTATTGACACTGGGTCCACAAAACGAAAACTTAAATCAATAGTTCAGCATTTTGGGAAAAATGCTCAATTGCTTTCTTGCTTTAGTCTTAGATGAGAAGACTGTACGGTAAATATGAAGCTGGCGCCAGTTAGCTTAGCTTAGCTTAGCGTAAAGAACAAAATCCTAAAGCTCACTAATTATAACGTTATTCCTATTTACAAAAACTGAAGTGTAACAATCACAAGTTGTGGTTTTATGGCAGGTTATAGACTTTGGCTGCGGTCGAATAGTAAAAATAAAACGACATCCTATGTCTTCTCCTAAAACCTTTTTCTTGACCTTGATGGAAAAGGTCACGCGGTGAAGGAAAGATGAGGAGATAAGGACTGAGGGGAAAAACAACTGTGGTGCTCGGAGAATCCGACCGCTACATGATTATGTAACGCCGGGTGTTATCGCGCTGCCACGAGGAATTGTGGGACGGCATTATCTCCTTTCCTTTGATAAAGGAAGGTCCAGTGTTCCCTTTGCTACGAGAAAGGAAGTTAGAGAATTCGAGCAGCTCTGATCCTTCGTTAGATGCTTCCTGTCATTTCCCTCCGTCAGGATCCTTCCTAATAGAAAAAGACTGTTCCTCGGGCCAGGAGCAGCCTGGAGTCTTGCTGGCTATAGAGATCTATTGATCGGACAGATGTGAGCTGAATTGATCTAACTTCATTATTAATGAATCAAACTATTGTTTTAAGACGCACTGTTTGCATTTACCTGCAGAAGACAAGTATTGATTAGCCGTAAATTGCTGTCAATACCAGACAACCTTTTCATATCATCTCCCACCGACAAGTCTCAGAAACATATTTCATAATTAGATTTATATAGTCAACTGTAACTGAGAAAAAAAAACTCAATGGAAATGCAGTCGGCTAAAACAGTAATATAAAGAATAAAAAATACGATATAAGCTGCAAATGTTATTTAAAAGGTCTATCTTTTGCCTATAAATCCTAATGACTTATTTGCCGTTGCCATCTCGCGCATACTTTCTGATAACAAATCCCAGCTGTTTTTATTCCTGAAACCAAGTCAATTAACTTACAATTTATTGCTTAAATCACAAAATTGAAGTTTAGGTTTTTTTTGGCGTTGGAAAGTGCCTGGAGGCTTCAACTGATTTTGATTGTATCTGTAGAGCGCCACTAAAAGTTTGAATGTTTTCCACACCACCTGAATGAATAATTCACAAACTGATCTGTTTATTATATTCACACTTACGTAGGTCAGTACATCAATGGCACATGCACTGGGTGTTCGTTCTAAATTGACATTCTGGGTGTAAAAAATGAAACACCCACGATCCAATAGTCTTATATATGAATCCTTCATATTATAAATCTTTGCTTTTTCCTCGTTACAAGGTGATAGTTTTTCTTCCCGATGTTTTTGAGCTTCCCTCATTTCTTGTAAGTCCCGAGGATACGTTTCAGATAAAAAAAAAAAACATCCGCTAATACAGATTTACTCGACTGCCTTTTCTAAGCCTCCAGCCTTGTTTTGTATTCGTTTTCTGTTTGTGTCCCAGGATAAAATTCTGACAATAGTCAGAATACTTGTGTTTTGACGGGACGCAGCACTGTCTCTAACATGTTAGGAACCTACTTCTGTCCGGGTGAAGGATACAGTTCTCGTCACCTGTCCGGTTCTTAGGGGGCCCGGGCATGTTGAGGAGGACTAGCTTGGCCTCTGAGGACTTCTTGATGATGACTTCATTCAGCCGGAGCGCTGTGTGCATACGCCGCACATTGGACTGGTTCCTGAGCGAAGACAGAGCAACAGAGAATGAGGGCAAACACGCTTCACAGCGATCAAACGGTATTTCAGGGCATGTGACGTAAAGTAATCCGTGAACACTCAGCTGGTGGAGGTGACAGATGCTCATTCACACACAAGTATTCATTCTGCATGTGCTCATGAGGCTAACGTGGTCAGTATGAGAGGTGAATGGACTGAATGAAGTTTACAGAGGCTTCAGTACTTACAGGTTCTCCCACTCGCTGCAGCGTGGCAAGAAGAGAAACACATGATCGTCAGTACTAAGCTGTGCATCTTTTCTTAGGGTATTTCGTCGTTTTAGGAGCTTTTGTAAAACTCCTTCCAGGGTGAGCTCCGTTTTCAGTGTTGACATGTAGACGGGTGAAACTGTGCTTTTGGCTCGTAACCTCAGTTTGCGCCATTATCACCTTTTATGAGGCGTCATTTTGAGCGACGGCGGACGTGACAACGGTAGTGCTGGGTCTGAGCTTGCTAACAGGACTTTTAGAAAAGTTACTCTTCTAATATTTTGAGGAACAGATGCGTCAGAAAACGACTACATTATCCAACACTCCCACGACTCAGAGCCCGCCGCCAACGTCGCCGATATCAGTTGAGACCTGTGTGTGTGTGTGTGTGTGTGTGTGGCCCAACCTACCCACAGGCCTTTGTTTTTTTGTCAATTGTGTTTTTTACATTTTTATGTGAGGATGGGATTTTTGGAGACGAGGAAAAAAACTTCCCATGTATGTCTGGACTAGGCCTTAGTGTACTAATTTCAAGTTCTGCTAATAAAAAAACCTCTTATAAATCCTTTAACAGCTCTGGCAGATCTCGTTGGTGCTATATTGTAGACGGAAAATAGACCGAAGGACCTTTTTGTCAGGAACAAGAAGGTTATCCACCTTTACAACAGGCAAAGGTTCAATGAGCATTGCAAAGCACTCACGGCTTCATGTTGAAGATGTCTTTGATGCCCTCCGGTGTCGCTGCGCCAGGCGGCTTGGCTGGCTCACCGTCTAACTTCTCAGTCCAGGTCATCTGGACCTGCTCCCCGGGGCTCTTAGCCCCCTCCGCGGGGGTCAGCGGGGTGGCCGGGGTTGCTGGGCTGGTTGGGGTGGTGTTGTCGTGGATGAGCTGGACCTGGGCAGGGGGGGACACAGGGGAAGAGGCCGACTTTGACTATGAGACGAGAGGAAGAGAGGACGGACGTGGATTCACATGTACATTACACGGAAGGTTGAAAGAGTCACGGTTGAGGTGGAAATGTAGGAATGCAGGTCAGTCACAAAAAGCCACAGTGTTTGAGAGAGGGAGAAGGGAGACAAAAGTGCGATTAAGGAGCCTTACATTGTTTAGTGTGCATATTATGTGGTTTCTTTTGTAATGACATGCGCAGTGATTGAGGCCAAAGAAAAGTTCATCCGTATCACAGTACCTTCAAATTAACCAGCAGTTTGAACACAAGACACTGAAATCTAAATCTGTCAATTTATATAATTTCTTAAATTCTTAAATTCAATGGACTCTACTCCACTACTTTTTTTTTTATAGTAATCCTATACCTTCTATAGTCTATCCCCAAAATGTTGAACTTTTCCTTTACACAAACGTACAGTGTATTATTGTCTGTCCTTCACAGCGTTGCCAGATGAGGAATGTTAAATTAGAAGCTTAAAATGATCGTATTTGGATAAAAACTATCGCAGGCTACTATTACAAAATTCATCAACATCATAGCCTACACAAAGCACGATTGGCTGGAAAGGGATGACCCGAGAAGAGATGTAGGATCCATATTTTGCTATTTGGAAATGAATTGAAATGAGACAGCGCAGACTAAAACCAACTACTAACTATAAGCGTCACAAAATAGTCCAATTACCATACATTATGGCACTTTTGGCATTATTGATGTACCTCGTGAATGAGGGCAAAATTATCGAACAAATACAATAACTATCGTACACCTGGCAACCCCTGCTTCTATCTCCCCGCTCAATCTGTCACTTTCTTCCTGTGTAAAATCACCTACATGTGGGCACACACATAAGCTTTACTCTTCAAACTGAGGTCAGCCGTGCTCTACCTCTTCCTCGGGCTTCTCCTCCTTGCTGGCTGCTGGCGGGTCCTCGGTCACACTCAGCTGGGTGGTCACAGCAGCTGGGTTCTTACGGCGGATTGACCCGCGGGATGAATCGGTGATACTCTGGATCTGTGACGGTACAGATGAAGCCAAGCAAGGAAGGAGAGACATGAGCGGAGATTTATTTAGATACAGGAACGTTGCAACATTTAAAAAAAACATATTTTTGAGAAGCAAGGCAGGTCGGGAATGTGTTTTTACAAGACACTTATTTACTGTACATCACCGCAATGACTCACAACAAAAAGAAAAGTAAACGTGAGGATAATTTCATTGCAATTATTACATTTATTGACTTGGAGAACCAGGCAATCTCGGAGGAGCTAATAATAGTAGAACACTGAGATCAATATCTTTGTCCACTTCTGTCAAAACACCCTCATGCTGTGTTTCACAAAAGCAAAGCAGTTGCTGCTGTGGCTGCAGTCAACGTTGGTAGAGACAGTAAATATGGTGTCCCACTGCTCCGATCTAACCGTAGATATGCTCCTGTCCTCAGGGGCTCATCTGTCAAGTCCAGTCAAATCATGCAAAGCCACGCCAAGTCGGCCTGTCAAGTCATGTCAAGTTTATGTGTGCATCTTCAAGTGCATTTCAAAAGCAACAGAAAACTTTCTTACCTCTCTCTCACGCTCATTCTTGGTCAGGTTGATCTGTTTAAGCATCTGCGACCGTTGTTCCATCACCAGGGTCTTCTCGTACGTGTAGGCTGAGATGTCGCTGTCATGCTAAGATGAAAGAAACGGACGGTTCATTTTTCTTTGATTGTTCCCCTCGTCTTTTGTGCTTTTCGGATTTATATTACCAGTAAAATGCACTGCCAAATCCATCAATGTGCAATGCTGTATCTGTCCCTGCTGAAGCCTGGATGAGGTAAGCTTGAAACACGGGCATAAACGAGTTCAAATGAGCGACCGACCCCGTCTCAAAGCAAATGTTTCTATCTGTTCTGAGCGGCTGCACCTGAGGGCCGGGTGAAAAGCCTGCCTTCACAGAGAGGGGCGAGACAAATGGGGATAACGCTGCGTACTTTCAGACAACCTTTCCTTGGATGTGCACACGAAAAATGACACCGAATGTGTGAAGAATGGGGGGAAAAAAAGAGGTTAAGAGAGAAAATTCCTGCTTTCTTTCTCCCCTCCACATACCCGTCCTACTGCTTCATGAAGTGGCCGTGAATGTCTGAATATTGGTTTTTGGAAAGTTTCGAAGGATTCATCCGACAAGCACTTTAGTTGGAGCATATTGATGCCTTAACTGTATTTCATGCTGTAACTCACACCAATCTTTTTTGTGTAAATAGTGCAGTTCCCAGGGCAGTCATGCCTGTGCACAATACT
>CALSBV010010288.1:3691393-3713410 GCA_943590825.1 Bovichtus diacanthus
CAATCACGATCACCCACGGTGACGGCCACGCCAACGTGCCAATCACCAAATTCCCGTGGACTCCCTCTCCGAACCTTAGGGAGACGAGAAAAGGTCATTTTTTATTGCCATTTCAAAACACGTGCATATTTTTACTGTATTATTTATAACAGGCGTATTATGGAAAGAATCATGAGTTATTTTAAGGTTCGTGCGTCTCAGCGACACAAGCATGGACTCACTTGTCCCTGAGGACGACACCCTCGATGCAGGCGCCGAACAGAATCACACTGGACATGTCTGAGCAGTTATGGATCAGGAGAGAAAAGGTATTTCATAGACAGGTAGAAAATGATGGATTTTAGCCAGCACGAATGTTCCTTTGTTCAGTGGTTGACGTGACTCGATTGTAACAATCATAAACCTTTCCCTTTGAAGATGCACTTAATGATCTGATAAACCAATCAACGGTGTTTGCTGGAAAAAAGACATCAATCGATTTTGTTTAGGATCATATCTTAGAGATCGATGACATTGCAACTAATATCCTTCTGCTTTATTAACTTGTGATTGCATAGGCAGCCCACTGATGCGATTAGATGTCCTAATCAAATTTGTTTAGAGCCCAAGCTGATTACTCTGAGATACATGGAAGACATTCAAGATGGCTGCTTCAGTTAGAGGCCTTGTATGGTGAAGTACAGCCAAATAACGTTCCACACGCCAACTTGTAATGCTCAGTAATCTTCTTTTTTTTTTTTTACATTGCTATTTGCCATAAATGTGCAACCATCTTTTAAATCTGTTTACACCTCTGTATATATATGTATACTTATCATTATGCATATATAGACTTGCTAGATTCCTGTTTCCATTCAGTTTATTCATTTGCGATTACTGTCTATTTTATATTTTATCCCTTTATTTTGAACTGTACAATTGTATGTTTGGACTCTCATTTAGTTTTTACTTGCGTGATCTTCTTTCTCTTTATTATAAATATTTAATAAGCGTTGTTGGTGGGAGCCTGAGGCTTCTATCGATCTTTGAGTGAAAAAAAGAAGAAGCTCATATTGAATGGATTCAGTATCCATGCTGCCATGATTCATGTAAAGAGAGTCATCTCCCATGGATGATACGGGCATATTCTGGGCCAATCAGAAAACCAATGCAATACCCCCAATCTAAATCAGACTGGTATTGTAGCAGTTATGTCCTTTAGCAGTTTAAACTGTGTTGACCTTTAATTACGCTGCTCCCTGCAGGCCAATCACTGTGTTTTTGTTACAGCAGAGCAAAGCACCAAAGTGCATCATCGCTTCAAGTCCTGTCAACTTCGGACCAGTGGTGTATGACATATCATCACTGAGCTTAAAATACTATGTCTAATAAGACTACTGTAAGTGCAACACATGTTTCATACTGCCCGTACTGTATAAAACGAGTGTGTCTTTACACACTGTTAATACTGTTCAAACTGTATATTTAGTGTTTTCAAACATCTTGTTTGTTCCACATTTTTTTTAAACCATATTGTGTATATTGCTCTGTACATTACTCTGCACTTGAATGCATTTTTCACTTCTGGTTAGATGCTAAACTTTTTTTTTTTTTTTTTTGTCTGTGTATTTAAACTCTGTGCAATGATAATAAAGGCTGAAAGTGGCAACCCTGCCTACAGCAGTCAAAGCTAATAATACAAAACTGAAAGGAACAAAAGATGGACAGCTGAAGTATTTGATGTTTGTTGTATTTTGTTCTATGGCATTTTTACACGTATGTATGGTTGTATGTGAGTGTATGGTTATAGTTGTTAATGTGTAAGTATGAGTTTAAGTGAATGGGTGCATGTGTAAATATAGATAAATGTAAAGTTTTTTATATTTTATGTTGTACAGTCATGCATGGATATATTATATATTTTTATTACTAATGTACATTCTGCTTCTATTCATTTGTTAACCGTGAGCATGAATGTTAATAAACTTAAACTCAATAAAGTGAAATATATAATCTAATCTAAACAAGGTCATAATTAGGATTTGTGTAACACACACAATCCTGGGGAATACATACATCTTATAACATCCTCTCTGGGCTGAACAGTGGCTTTTAAAAACCATCATCTTCCAATGATATAATATGTGGCAATATTTTACAATTTTAAATTGGGTGGAAAATAAAAATGTTTTGGAAATCGGTCCGTGCGGTGAGCCTTGTTCTCCTGCAGGGGACAGTAGTGAGAGGATACAGACGAAGGAGGTGGTGGTGATGGCTGCAATGGTTCCAACGGGGATCGACTTCTGGGCGTCACGCAGATCTCCGGAGCGGTTGGAGCCGGCCATGATCCCTGAGCGGAAAAGTGGAGAGGCAAACATTTCAACAAGGTCAAAGAGATTTACACACATGCGACCACAGGGCAGGTTACAAGCAACAGAGGATCAAGTCATTACTATATATTCATAACACAGAAATGTTTGAGTGCTAACAATACAACCCTTCACCCCCCAAATGAATGAACCATTAATTAAATACAAATCCCAATAATCACACACCAAAACAAAAAGCTTTTCACCTGTCACAGAGGGGAAGTAGATGCCGACCAGCAAAGTGAAGAAGCTGCTGATGTCGGCCAACACGTAGCGGTTTGCGCTGGTCAGAGTCTCGTCCTGTTCTTCTACTGACTCCATGTATTTTCTAGCAATCAGATCGCCCTTCTCATAGTAGGTCCCAAACAGGTTCTCTGGATGGATGAGAGGGAAGCAAGGCAGAACAGAGTCGAGGGAATCGGATGAATGTTTCGTGAAAACTCAATAACCCAATAACAACAAAATGTAAGACTACCTGGTTTACTTTAGCTATAAAATGATCTGTCATTTCTACCTTTACATAGTTATGTTGATGCTCTTGCATTTGATGCTCTTTGTGTTACAATGAACAAAAAAAGGAAAGCTTTTTGCAGCGGTTTTGTCACTAGGCTTCAGATTCCTCTCCTTGAAAGTTGTCACGTTTTATTGTTAAACAGCATTGAATCTAATTAGATTTAGAGTGACTTTTCTTTTACTCTAATCAACAGAAAAAAATGAAACCTTCATGGACAAAGTGAAAAAACAAAATACATATTTGTAAAAGTATTCACCCTTTAATAGGACACAAGTATTACTGGTGAAGCCAATTGGTTTTGCAAGTCTCTGACTGACAGTGACATTAACGGGTCTTTGTGCATCTCCTGTATTAACATTTATGAGGGGAAATAATTACTATATACTGTAGATCCAAATATAATGAATAGCTTAAAAGAACAATGAACTCAGGCCACTGGGGAGGGGGTCAAATAGATGGATGGGAGTGGGAAAGAGGGGGTTAAGTTATAATTTGGATCGCAGAATGTTTAAATGGAAATGTACTTTTTATTTTTTTTTTATATAATAAACTGCAATCAAAGTTGCTGTCTGTAAATGTATGTACATTTGTAATGTATATGTGATTGCCTTGGTGAGTGGTGTGCAGTGTCAACACAACTTTTCAGTTGCCTGACTTTATGTATTTTCAAGTTCAAGTTAATTAAGCAGAAGTGGCGTCTCCTCCATGATGAATGGAAAAAAAGGGGGGAAAAAGGTCAACCAAAAAAAAATGTGGACACAAAAAAGGGGGATTTTTGTTCAAACAAGAAAACATGAAAACTTCCAAGAGGGGTGAATGTATTAGTATCGTCACCATATTAACCATTGTCTCTGGATCCTTCATACAGGGCTTATAGGCCCTGCAATAACTACTAGAGAGAAACGGGGTTCAGCTCGCTCTGGGCTTCCTGTAGCCTCAGGTTCCAGTAGCCCAGGGCTGACGAATGTAAGTGCTGCTAGTCAGGGTCTGTTACTCTCTTCGGCTTTGTCTTGGTGAAACTTCATCATTTTCTACATTTCCTGAAAAGACTTTCAGACTCTTTGTATGGCATAATACATATTTATGTATCTTTTTTCTATATATGAGACATAAAAAAAAAGCCTTTTAATCCAATTTAGCAAATTCAGTGACTTGATTACTCTAACGCAAAAAATATATCAGTGACAGTCTTAATGATTTAATTATTCCTTATTTACTCTTAATGCCCAATGAAAAGATTCTGCAGCAGCTCATACAGGAGACATTGATATGATTCCCCATTTGACTGCAGATGTTTGTACAACAGAGAATCGAAGAAATACGAAGCACATAGCCGTAACCTGCTTTAAGACCACCTTTGCAGTTTGATTTAAGCCTTTTGTCTTTGAGGAGAGAATGCCCACACCACTATTTAATTATCCGTGACTCAGCAACACATTAAGACAACAGACAGAAAGACATGCCGTGCGTATTGGTGTACTGCACATGGGCGTGTGTATTTGTCTGCTCACTGTATGAAAATGATACAAAGGTAGATCCAAACCAACCTGCCAGGATTCCACTGGTGACCCCCGGGATGCCCTGGATCTGAGAGATATTGTTGGCTGTGAAGTACTTGTCACAGGTAGCGTTGAGGAAAGGTGAGTCACAGAACATGCGCCACAGCTGGGTGGTGACTGTCCCGTTAGCTGTCTCAACGGTCTTGGCACACACATCAAAGGTCTTCCACACCAAAGTGCGGTTGCCCAAGAGACACACACTGGAGAGACGAAAAACACAAAATAAGTATATATATTATATTATATATATATATATTATTAAATAATACAATAATAATAATAATAATAATAATACAACAGCAAAAAAACCTTAAAGCACTAAGTAAAAGAAGGCCATTTGTTTTAAATGTCAAACTTTAGCCTCAAACAACAATATTCTCCCCAGGAAGCATTGATTTAGTGATTTTGCAGGTCGAAACACGTCTAGACATCTGAGCTAAAAATGTGCTAAAATGGGTTGAAAAGCAGACGCCTATGTTACATGTTACTGTTGATTCATCAGCAAGTCTAGAAGTCTTTGGACGGTAGTGCTTTTTGCACATGGGGGGGAAAACATCTGCCCAAACAGAAATGAAGTATTTCAATAAAAACCAAACAAATACTTTAATCATTTCCAATCTTTCAAATCAATACAGATGGTTTTCTAGGATCCTATCAATGTCGTTGCATGTTGCGTGCTTGTCTTCCTACATCATGCGTGTATTTGTGTGTTCTGTCTCTGCCTGGTTGTCAGGGTTGTGGTTATGGTTTTGTGCCTAAGCTTATATTCTGTTGGACCGTCTCGGTCGTCACTGCTTACGGGAATTCGGGAGGATCAACGGCCGTCTTGATGACCCCGGCGTAGACGGCCAGGATGGAGAGAATGACGCAGGCCAGAAACACCAGGGCCAGCTTGTTGACGTACTTCACGCCGACAAACACCACCGTGGCCATGGAGGTCAGCAGGATGGTGCCGTACACGCGCATGTTGTTTAGCAGGGCGGCCTCTGCCTCGGCACCCTCCAGGCCCTCCAGGGGAAAGATGGCCGCTTGGGGCAATATGTAGATCTGAAGTGGAAGGGGTTATGTTATTATTTCCACCCCCCTGTATATATCTAGGGATATCACACCTGCAATCTTCTCATAAAAGTTCCATACAATCTCATCATTGCTCAAGGGCATCTTGGTGGTAGTTGTGTAGGGAGTGTTACTCATCCACCTTCCCTCCTCACTTTTCCCCAGCCTGTCTGGGGATTTAAACTGGCAGATTTAAGGTCACAAGCCTGCTCCTCTAGCTCACTGTTTACTGCTGAATTTAATAAATTTCACCCAGGGTAAAAGAAAAAAGAAAAAAAAGAAGATGAAATATAATAAAAGAGAGGCGAGAAAAGTGTGAGGTGAGTGAGCAGGACAACTCTGTGAAGTGTGAAAACATGTGATGCTCACATTAACAGTCCTCTCCTGGAGCTCCAAGCAGCACACGTAATTCTGCTCGGCTATTTTAATTCAGCTTGATTAAAGAACTCAAGCATGGTATTAATATTCGAAATGAACTGGCATTTTACTACGGGTCAATCTAAGAATAGTCCCATCATATATAAAAACGGTAAACCCCTAATTAGCCTGTCAGTATCTGTCATCAGCTTTAGATGATTCATGCCGAAGCTGTTGCATAAGCATGGGAATTTCTCTGTTTTTTCCCCCCAAATAATCATCTGGTTGAATCACCATGAAGAGGAAATAAACTTGACGAGAACAAGCAGGGAGTCGGGGCTCATTTCGGTCATTTGGCTGGAGAGAGCGATCGGACGCTAGGAACAGCATTATCACTAGGCAAACAAATCTCCGGCTTCACTGTGAACTCTTCATGCTTCCTAAAATAGCAGCATCAGTTTGTGTTCTTGGCTTGGGTGGAAGGATGAAACATATTCAAATCAGTCTTCTCCAGATCCGCTCCTTACAATTCTGCAGGGATTGTTATTTTACAATGGAAACTAAGCCAGCTTTGACCCAGAAGACAGAATTAACCTCCAGGCATGATCAAACTCTGCATATCCATTAGAGTCATCCAGAAGGAGAATAACAGAAGAATAAAAAAATAAAAAAAACACACTCTGGTATGTTGATAACAGTGGACCAAAGTGATGAAAGCTGTTTCAAGGAATTGTCTTGTTACTCTGCCAGTGTCTTGATCGCTCGCTAATGCAGTATTTGCATAATTACCCAATAGTCCATGCAGCATGGGGGACTGCAGTGGAAGGAGTGTAGAATAAAAGGCAGAGGAGGAGGAGGAGGAGGAGGAGGAGGAGGAGGAGGAGGAATGAAGATCGAGATGAAAGATCCCTGCATTTCATCAACTGATCAGAATTCACGTTGAAGAACACACAGCTTGAGAAAAAATAGCTTCAAAGCTTTTTCAGGGGGAAAATAAACTGAAGGAGAACTCTATTTTTATAAAGGCATGTGGCACATAGTGATGCACTGCTAGTGCTAGGTTTCATTTTTATTGAGAGCACAGGTTTTTTTTTTCACATTTGCCAATTCACTATAATATTTCCTGCACTGATTTGTCAGTGACTGCAGCAATCAGGCTGCACTGCACTCTGTACGGATCACAGAGATACCAAAAACTCTTCCCGGATTCTATTCTGCTCAATTAGACCCAGATACAAACCTGTTGAAGACAAAGTCAAACACAATATACATTTCCAAATTCTAATCCTGTGTCTTTGTTTTTTGTGTTGCTCTTGTTTGAAATATATTTCAATGTAAAAAGTCATAGTATAGTATGTCATAAAAAATGTCATTAAAAAAAGTCACAGTATAGTATGTCATATAGAAAACCTAGGAAAGTAAGTGAATGTATAGTAAAGTAAGTGAATGTATAGTAAAGAAAGTCAATGTATAGTAAAGTAAGTGAATGTATAGTAGGGCCTAACCTGAACACAATGTCAGATTGAATAATGAAGCAGAAAACGAAAAATGGAAAGTCTGGCCGATTATCAGAATGGGCCTGGCCTCCCTTGAAAAAAAATGATTTTTTTTAATATCAATGACACTTTTGTCTGGTTAAAGAAAAGAAGAGAAAGAAAGTTTACCCATAATCTCAGCAGACACCATTGATTGGTATCTAAATGCCTCTGTACTGCTGCTTTTGTTTGGCTCCTCGCCTCATATCATTGAACCATGTCCAATATTGTCACCAGTTTTGGACCGGAGCAACGTGGAACAAAATCTTTTCCGCATTACCAACGTGATTTAATCTCATGGGTCATATTCAATCATTGCAATTCTCCAATTGATGTTTAATGACATAATCTTCCTCCTGAGAGTAGCTTTGGTGACAGTGTTATCACTATGAAAGAATTGTGAAATGATGTTACTGCGGCTGAGATTTAAGTGGTCATCCTCCACTAACCTGGCAAAGCCATCCCATCATTTTCCCTTTCAATCATTGTGGTCTGGCAACACCGTGGATGAATTGACTTGAAATGGATGTCGTTTCAAATAGGCTGTACAAAAGAGGCCTTCTTTGACTAACATCAACATGAACCCACTCACTTTTTTTTGCTTTGCTTCTCATTTCCCGTCTGAGAAAAACATGGCAGCTGTCCTGGAAATGTTGTCAAATGTCTCACCAATTATTAACCAGATGTTTTGAACAAATTTGCGGCGAGAAATAGGCCATGAACCTGCAGAGAAATGCGCCATTTTACATCTACAATGCCTCATTTAAATATTTGATATGAGGGTTGAGCAATTTGTATCCAATGATCGTGATGTATGTTCCTCCTGATCACCTAACATCGAGCGACATCTCAAAATCACTGAGTCACCACACCTGAAAATATTGTGACTGGCACAAAAATGGAACCCTTCATTTTTCTTTTTTTTGAAATGACAAAGCGGACACTGTGATGATGACAGTTACAGAATGAAAGAGAGGATTTTTCTCACCAGAAGGAGCTCGATGGCCCCCAGGATGTACATGGCTCCGGCGAAGGTCGTCCCCAGATAGAAACAGATCCCCACCGCTCCCCCAAACTCAGGGCCCAGCGAACGGGATATCATGTAGTAGGCGCCTCCGGCTGCACACACCCACAACAGTGTTAAGAGAAACGTTTATATGTACATATAAGTCCGATGAATATACTTTTCTTAATGTGCAACTGTGTGAATCACTCGATGTGCTTTTCACTAAACGTACAAGGTCAGATTAGTCATTAGTGATTCGTTTTTTTATTTGGTCAATTTCAATAAATTACATTTTCTCTGCACATTGCTGTCGACACACATAAACTAGTTGAATTCAAGTTTTATATTTAAGTGCCACGACTTTTCGGACTACAAAAAGATCATCAATAATACTAATGTGATGTTAATTTAGGAATTTTTTTTTAATATTTTACTCAATGTCTACTTAAAATGTAGACATTGATGACAGCAAAATAATGTCTGACAATTGTTGAATTTGTGCAACAATCAGTGAAAAAAAAAAAAAAGTATACTATATATGTTGAAAAAAGCAAGAAATCACAATTTTGTTTTTTTTGCTTAGAAAAAGTTATTGATTGTCACACCTGGAATTGATTACATTGTAATAGGCTGACTAAGTATTTGTGTAATTGCACCACTTTGCTTTTGTCATATTGTTTTCCAATAGTTGTAATTTTGGTTATTCTGTTTTCTGTGTCCAATTTCAGCATTGCGTTTTATCACAGCACTTTTATTTCCGAGCAGTGTGCAAATAAATTAACTGAGCATAAATAAATAGAGCGTAATCAGCACTTTGCAGCGGCGTAAAGGCTGGTACTGGTTATAACAGAGACAGTTATAATTGGCGTACAGTTCCACACTTCTCCACAAGCCTGTAATTTGCTCTGACCCCTGCTGTACGCACTCCATCTAGTAAGACGCAGGCCATCATTACTATGTAAACTCACATTATAAAATATAGCTATACGGCGTACATTAATGACTCTGCATACAGACACAAAAACACATACATTCAGTTTTACATTTCAGGCATTTGGCTGACGTTTTATTTTGTGTAAATAACGTTGTGTGACGACAAGTTAAAGTGCACAAGATCCCAGACTAAAGCTTTTAATGTTTCTGGGGATATCAAGCTGCGCTGGGTGTAATGTGCCAAAAGCAATCAGTGAAAAGAGAATTTTAGAAGCGGACAGACTCAAACAGTGATGACTGTGTGGTGCCAGCGTCTGCTCACCCACCTGGCACTACTCCATTGGTAGCGATGGCACTCATCGAGATGGCAGTCAGCATGGTCTGCACGGAGAGGGAGGGGAAAAAACAGAGGAGCAGAAAGAAGAACATTAAACCATATTCACCAAATTCTGCATAGGCTATTCTGTGAATTTGAAGAGCTGATTGCCACGTTTGTTAAGTATTATCTATCGTTTCCTTTAATAACAAAGTTCAGAATCAATATAACTTTGTGCCAATTCACCCAATAGATGGAGAGATATTTCACTAAATACGTAACTTTGACCTCCTGGTGGTGCGAAATAAAATATCAATGACAATCTATCCAATACGATGAGATATTTCAGTCAGTGGTGGACCACCAAAAAACCATACACTGTATTATTTGACCTTAGCTCACCCTATTTTCATTTCCTCCCAGTAATGTCCATGATATCCGCGTCAGGCCTGTGTTATATAACATCAACATACTCTGTGATGGAGTTCACGTGAGGACGACCACAATTTACAGCAATGCTAAACACTAAAGCTGACTGGTTGTTGATTAGATAAATAATAATGCCATCAGGCCTGTCAGCAGCTGTCAGGGCACGTTCAGACAGCCAATGACAACTCTAATGTAACTCCTGTGCTGGGAGAGAGGAGAAGACAAAAAAACACCGGAACAAATATAAGGGCACGCTAGGATGGAGATTACTAGTGGCCTGCAACACAAACAGCCTTCACTGCCCTGCAGAGGAAGAGAGATGCAGGCAGCGAGTGGAAGAATGGACCAGAAAAAAACTAAACGACAAAGTGAGAAATAGAGAAAGAGATAGTGTGTGTGACAGTACAAAGACAGCATTAAGATTTCATCATTCTTTCAAATGCTATTGTTGAATTTCTGAGTGTCTTTTTACATTGTCTGCACATGAAAGAGAGCGGCGGAGACAGAAAGGGAAGCATGAGGAGGAGACGTGAGAGCAGGCGGGTAAAAAACACTGCCATCTCCTGAAACACTTTTTCCCTTTTTTTTTAACTTTCACTGCTATAATTATATTATTTTCCCATTTTTATCATGTCATTACTTACTATTAAATGTATTGTTTTAGTCATTATTTCAATGCTCCAAAATACGACTTTTTATAGTCTTCAGTATTTTTTATTCAGTTTTTACTGATTCAGCTTTATGAAAGCTTTCACATTTGCAAAGATTGTGGATGTATATATATTCAGTGCTTGGTGGGTCTTTCCTGGGTACGATTCTATGTAACACATATTTTAAATTTACAGCGGCAGCAGCAGTGGTACAGAAGACAAACTGGGTAATTAAAATGTCAACCGTGATATCCATCTACTGTATTTTGTCTACGGAAAGTTTGGCAATGATAATCTAAGGGACAATATGTCACGTTATGACAGCGTAAAGGGGGGAAAATGACCAAACTACTTTTAAAAATGACTCAGAGCCTGACAGATACATCAAATGATTTGAGCTAATCACACTCGGATATATTGTTATTGGCGTATACGTCAGGTTATAAGTAACAAGCAATTGCAGCGCAGAAATAAGTCTGAGTTTGAGTGTTTAATTTAGTTAAAGATCCCCTCTAGACATATTACTAAACATGTAAAGAAAATACTGATATCTGATATCTTTTTTAGCTCAACTTTAATCCATTTTTGTTGCATTGTGAATGTTGTTTAAAGTTGTTTTATACATATTCTATTTCCAGTGAAGTTGACCGCAAATGACCATTTAGTTAATTTACAACTTTAAAATGACATGCCAGTATACATGTTAATAAACACAATTATTTCACACCTCCAAAATATTTGATGTTAAAAACCAACTGTTGGATGACAAAATATCAATATCGGCCTCAAAAATCCAGTATCGCCTGGGCTTTATAATGAATTCAATGGTTAAATGGGTTTTACTTTTGATATCCTCAGTACGTCAACCATAAATACAATAACGCTACAACATATACCATTATTATAAACACCAATGAATGGTTATTACTTTTCCTTGATCCTGTATAATATCACTCAGTGGTCATTGTTGTGGTGCTCTTGCTGCAATCCCTGAGGATGAAATCACAACACGTCGGTAACTTGGACCAGCGAGAAAGAGTGAGACTTATAATGGAAGAAAGTCAGTCCCAGTCGGTTATGTTGGACTATCATTACGTCCGTCTCAGTGGAAGACTGTAATGTGGTTAGTGTCACCTGAGTGCCCGGCGGACTGACGATCAGGAGTGAAGAATGAGTGGGACTGGGCTCTGTTCCTCACTCTAATCTGGTCATAATGAGGCCACAAGCTCTTCTCCCACCACAGCAGATAAGACAGTAATTGTTTAAGTGTTTTATCTGATGTGGGCAGCAGCCACGCAGAGGTAGTCCGCCGCATACTGAGTCACTGAATCACCACACAACTGTACAGGACAGCCACTGAAATTATAGGATTCAGACGCAATAGTACAGTCAAATGATGTACATTATAGTTAATACTTGGCTCTGAATTACATATATTTCAGTAATGGTAAGGTAAAAAGGCTATATAATTAGGAAGAAGTCATGTATTCCTTGATTTTGTCTTTAAAAAACACTATGTATAATATTAATTAACCATTTGATAAAACCCCTGAACAGCAAATGCAATTGTGCATTGAGTTCGGAGGGGGGCTTCTTTTGAAAATCCAAAAAGAAAAGAGCAAAAGTGTGAGGAGTGGATTCCTGTAATGTGCAAACATTAGCATGTCCAGCTATTGTGTTTACCCCTTTTATGTCTATGTTTCCTATCTACAGTGGTAACGTAGCATTTCCTCTGAAGTACATTATTAACTGCATTAATACACTACATTATTTAGTGTGGTTGCTATAATAAGCATTCAAACCAAGGTTATGTTGGAATATATATTTTGTTTCTCATAATCCTCAATACAAAAACAATGCTGCTGAACTTTAATCTCTTCTAAATTGAGCAACAACTGGTTGCTGAATTTTTGTCTGGGTCACTGTTCAGCTTCAGTCTTTCAGCACAATATCATTTATGTAGCCATCAAATGCACATTGAGTCCACGCCTATCGTATGAAATGTGCTATATAAATAAACTTGACTTGACTTGAGAATGAAGGTCTTTTCACAGACTTCTCTTTCTAAAATAAATCAGCTGGGCACAGAGTTTTAAACCAATGCTCAAGGAGGGAACGGTAATTAGCTAGCTAAGCTAGATAGCACCAGCCAGTCTGCTACTTCAGGACCACGGACAGTGCAATGGATTTATCAATACACAGCAGATTTTAACTTGCACAAGCCTGATAAAATATCAATGAGTCAGGAAGACAAGACTAACATATTCAACTAAACTCTCTCTACTACTAGGGGACAGAGAGAGGGGTCATTTTGCTAATATGGGGGATGGCACCCCCCCTCAAATCGCCTGGAGCTGATAAAGCAGTCGGCTGGAAATGAGAAGCCTGCTTTTACCTCTGTGTTGAACCAAGGAAGCATTGTGTTACGAAGAATTTTGAGTGATAAATTTGCCGCCATTGTCATTGTAAAATATGTGTGAGAAAACTTGAAGGCATAGCAACAGTAACTAAGGTGGGTGGGGCTTAGAAAACAGTTTATCCTTTTCCTTGTATAGATTTGGATGTGTTTTTATTCTAACATTCTAACAGACATTTTGTTTGGTCTGGACCACAACAAGCTCCAGACAGGATACAGTAACTGTGACCTTTCAAAACTCACTCAAGCATTTTGTCTCTGCGAGACCAGACATTCCTCTTCCATCCTCAGGTTATTTCCCAATGGCCAGTCATTTTTCTTGACATGTAGCTAGCAGATGAGATTTTTTTTCTTTTTATGAAATAGTATTTGGTCACTTCACCTTTACTTTTATAAGTGTCCTACTTTCTTATTCTACATGACCCCTCCGGGTGTCACTGCAGACAGGGACATTAACACATATCATCAATCACAGAGGATCACTCTGACCGGCATGCAAAGTTTTTCACTGACCTCAGAAGGTCACACTTTGATTTGCTGCAAATGTAAATGAATTTGACGTGGAGATTAAATATCTAAAATGTAATCTAACATTTTTCAGACTTTTGTCTATTATATTTCCCCTGGTCAGATGATTGATGGCCAAACAGCCCAACTACTTCACCTGATAAACTCATGTCTGAACCAGCACTTGATTGGTGGACTGGAGGCAGCAGTGTTCCGCTGTAGATGTGCACCATGTTTTTTCCCACTGACCCAGAGCCTGTGGCCTGTTTTATCGTCCCACTTTCAGGCAGTGCAGGTAACCTAACACTGCAATGCTTTGGGAGTTTCTTTGATAGAGTATAAGCCTTATTCTGGTCTGCTAACACTGTATTTCTCTATGAGGCCTGGATTCAGCGCCTGTACCTTCAAAATCACATCCCCACGCCCTCTGGCCTCCAAGCGTGCCAGTAGAAAACGTCAGATTATGCCGCCTCGCCATCTGTCTCTTCATATGAGGTTCAACAGCAGACAGCTTACATATCTGACAAAAGGGACAATTTCCTTCCAAGGCAGTGTGAATGCTAGTGAAACTTGAATAATTGCTAAGCCACCATGATTACGTCTGAGCCTGAGGAACGTATTTGGCGAAGAAGCTAATTTTCACTTTTGAGAAAAGTCTGCTGATCTACCCGTGACGCTGGCTCCAAAGGACACTTTCAGTCCGTTTCTTCCCAAAGCTACAGTCAAAGTTTGATTTGGCCTTTAGTCGACCTCGGGCTTGAGGGGAAATTGGTTTTGACAGGAAGGAGTTTCTGCGCTGCCCTGAGAGCATGCTTCATTAGCATGCTTCATTACACAAATGCAGAATAGTTCTGTCAAGTACAACTTCTTCAGTTCACATACAATGGTACAGAAGAAGTCTATTTTCAGTGTGAATATATCACTTAAAATCCCAGTGGATGGTAAACTGCAGAAGGCAAAAGTGTCAGGTGAAGGAGACGGAGGGGATTTTTACTTTCCGACTGAGATCGAGCGATCGAGACCGTGCACAAGAGGACGAGATGCAGCTGCGAGAGAGGCGGAGGAGAGGGGTGGCAAAGCAGGACAAAAATTGGATGGTAGGTGAAAAGAGAGGGAGCAAAGGAGAGGAGGAGCAGAGAGAGGAAATAATGAGACGGTAAAACGAAAAAAAAAAAAAAAAAGGGTTGGAGAAATTGAGATGAGCTGAGAGCAAAAAACGAAAGGGATGAAGGGAGAAAAGCATCCTTAGCATTTAAATGAGTCACGACAGAGGGCAGACCACCCTTCCCCTCGCAGCATTTGGATTCAAGACCTGGAAGTAATGAGGAAGGCCAAACAACAGATGACTTTCCATCTAGAATATTAAACCTCATTTAATCTCGGTGACAAGCCTGCATTCATTATCTGGGCTAAAAATACACACACGCAGCAGTATGTTTGAATATATGGGCTCACATACTGACTTTTATAATGGTTGTGTGTATATTTCATAGTCAATGGTATGTAATGTGTCGGCGCTGTTCCGCATGGAGGCACATTCCTCATTTATTAATGACTCCCAGAACGTTCGCGGGCTCGTTAATGTTCTGTCAAAAAATGTTGCGTGACCGAAAAAATAACGGTGTAAATGTTCGACAGTTGCCGCTGTGATTGAGCATCTAATGACAAGTGCTCCGTCAGTGATATCCCATCATGCATTCATGTGAATAAAGCATGCGATCGTGCTGTATCTTATGGAGCTTTACAGCATGCGTGCTTCCTCCCCACTTCAAATCCTGTGGATTTTCACTAAAGGTAGGGATTGCTGCATACATGTATGTTCACACATGCACACACACACACACACACACACACACACAGACACACACTCCTGCAGTGTGTTGCTGGCAACCCCTGGAGGGCTGGGTGGTTATGTGTTATGTAAGGAGCTCAGGAGGAGAGAGGTGGGGGTTTCTCACACACCGTTCACGCTCAGGCTTATCGCCCCGGGGCTCTGCAATGAGCTTGGTGTGACTGATAAGAAATAAGTGTGTGTGTGTGTGTGTGTGTGTGTGTGTGTGTGTGTGTGTGCGTGTGCGCGTGTGTGAGTGCTTTGGTGTGAGAAAGATGGAAATGGTGAGAATAAACGAGAGAAAGGAAGAACAGAATGCGTGTTATTGAGGTTAAATATTCCCCAGTTTATGTGTGTGCAAGCACGAGACATTAATCATCGTATGTATGTTTGAGTGTGTTTGCATGACTTCCTGTCAAACTGAACCAGCTTTGATCTCAATTTTTTCGCACTGCACTATTTTAGACGCTATCTGTAGTATAAAAACGAGCACCATATTTTATTTTTCCAGAAGCTTCCACAGAATATTCCCTCCTGTTTCAGACAAATAACTATACAAACAATTACACCGGGACAAAATGTGTGTTCTCACATTCACCGATGAAACATCATTTCCAAAAGACATACTGTCCAATGTAAGAACATTTAAAATCTGTTATTGCACGTAATAAGCAGCAATTTTACAGTTTTTAATATCTATATTTTAGGGGAAACGTTAAACAGTTTTCAAATGAGCGTAACAATTATTACAAAAGGATGCTGCTCACGCTCAGTACGCTGTTTCAAAGCCCTCTCTACACTGTCACAGAGCAACATGATTGTGAAGCATATTGCCTGTGTGTCTGTGCAGGCAACTTTGCGATGGTTGGGATTTGAGGGGGTTGTTCTATAAATACACTCTGTGCTAGAGGAGAATCTAGGCTGCACAAACACACAGACATGCCAACATACAGTCCTGCCACAACGCACAGTGCAAACCAAGCGGCGCACAACAACGCCGACAGCTAATAGACCGCACAGTTTGAATTAAACTGCCTCGCACGATGACATAAGGAAGGTTTTGTTGCACTTTACATTGAAGAGCCGAAGCCAACATGAACGTCTGTAACGTTTCCTGAAGCCCTTCAGAAAGCTTTGGCACGGGATCTGGCGAAGTGCATCCACCTCCTCTCTCCCGAATAAATAAGAAGCTGCGCATTCGGTGAGAAGCCACATTATATGCTCCCTGACAATCAACTGCATCAAACAAGTCAAACACAATCACTTTGTAACAGCCACTCAGATCCCTGACAGCGGCGCTGTCGATCCTATGGGACAGTGTGTTTTGTAATTCGAGACTCAAGGCCACGACTAGGTGTCAGTCCAACACCAAAGTCACTCTGACACATGACAGCCACTGACATTAATGGGAACCAGGGAACATCACAGTGTGTCATCATCCATTTTGTTCTTTTTACACGTCGGATGCACAGCGTCTTTAAACTTACAACGGGAGCGAGGAAGAGAGTGGAAGCTTCTTTCTTTCTGGTTACCTAAATTGTGTTTGAACTGTGTGTGTGTGTGTGTGTGTGTGTGTGTGTATACATATAATCACATCTTTGTGAAGCACTTTGGCGCAAAACCTGTTTGCCTTTTAAAGTGTTATATAAATTAAATTACCTTGAATTTCAAAGGGGACCTTGTTTGGTAGATCATGTTTGAAGTTAGCCTTCATAGCTAACTGTCATGTGACTGCGGTTACAGCAACATTATACTCCACCAGTGGACACTGTGCTCAAACTTGCGAAAGTAAGATAAAAGTCCTCCCTTGAAATGCTGTCTTAATGAGGCTTTGAGGCAGGATCGATATCACCACTTTAGCAAGTTAATGCAATAAAACTCTTAAACTCTTATCTGTGAGTTTGTTATTTTATGTTTTATTTTATCTCCAGTGCGACTCACATGTTGGGCCACATGTCAGTGGCATTATGTATAAATCTGAGAGTGAAAGGTAGAAAACAGGATGACGTTGATGTTGTTGTTGATGATGTTTTGTTTCAATTCTACTTAAAGCTGCGCATGCTGTACTTCACAGAGTGGTGACTGACTTTGATGTTTGATTTTTTTTTATTATTTTCTTTCTGGTGATATTCTATGTTTTTCTTCAAATCAAATCACATCAAAAGACCAACAATGAATTGATCCTACAAGCAAGTCAGTATTGCAACAGAAGCAATTACTGAGCCAAAGTGTTGCTGTATGTTGAGGTGTTCCTTCATTACCATGAAAACGGGCACAGAAGTTTATTTTGAGTCGATCCCACATACACCATCTGCTGTTGTAAATACTCACTAGCAGCTGACTATATTCTCCTACAAAGGCACCATTTACTCCTGTAGTTGAAAACTACAATGCCCAGCTGTTTTAGGGAATTACCCATCCTTGTCTGGAAACAAAAAAGAAAGTACATAATTGGGAACAATTTTTCAAGATTTATGTTTTCAGTGGAAATGGGAATACAAGGGTCAATATAAATTCTAACTAATCCAACAAAGACTTTACAGTGGGGCCAAAGTTGACCGTACCCACTGAGGAGACCATTTAGAGTTTGCATTTAGAGACTCTGAAGGAGAATTTATGAGCTCTTGCAGTGGTCGGTAGGGCAGTTAAATCTCAGCTGCGGGCAGGAGGAGGCTGGACAAACTAATTAGGACGGTACGTTTTGTGCTAAGGTGTTTATTGGAGTCCACAGAGCAGAAGGGAGAGAAGAGGTTTAAGGCCAAGATATTGACCATCATACGGTATATTTCACGATATGGAACGTTTTCTTTTTAAACAATTGAAGAACTGTTTATGGATAAAATAACTACATGGTAATGTAGGTTTTTTTCGGCTGATCCGGTGAATTTAATATCTGACAAAATCAAGGCACTTCATCACATTCATGCGAAAGTCATGTAAAAATGCTGCATTACCCACAGTGGCCTAAAAAAAAAAAAGCAGCAGACACAGTATTAAGGTGAAAGCTGCGATATAAATGCTAAACAAAATGTTCTCATGCCAGACACATTTATATTGTCTGGTATTTATCACAGCTCCTTAGATTCTTTAATCTCTGCTGTTCTCAGTGAAGGTAATACAAGCGAACATCTGGTATCTTCTACTACTATACAGCTCATTACTGTACCTGTATCAGCTGCCATGTATGCTATAATATGCTGCTCTTCAGTTTAAGGTCACTCCTTAATGAGCCCTTGCTGCAACACAAAGGGCTCAACTAAAAGTAGGGAACACACTCACTGTGGTGCAGCACATGAAGACGATGACGAAAGTCCCGACGACACCCCCGATTCCCACCAGCCAGGTCATCCTGAGGAAGAGGATCACGCCAAAGATGTTCTGGATGCACGGCAGGTAGACGCCCATCAGAGTGCCGAGCTGGGGGGCCTGGAGGAGGACCAAGGGACGAGTTATTGGAATTAGAAGACCAAATAAGATCATTAACAAGCTTTATTTGCGACATGATTGATAAGTGGTCATTTCCCTGACATGACTTAACAGGTGGCCTGCATTGTGACACTGTTTTCACCGTCATTTTGACGAGTTTATTGATTTTTTTTCTGTTTGTTTTATTCCCGTGACACTTCATTTGTACTGTATACTTTCGAATCTCAAGCCTCAGAAGGTGAATGTTTAGCTAAGTATCTCTTGCTTATTTGCTACAAGCCTGACACACCAGATGTGCGAGACTCGCTGAATGACTCCTGCTTCACTTTGGGAGTCTGCGTGAATCAATGAAAGTCAACACGCCAGACGTGCACGCTGGGAATCACAGTGTGCAAACTTGCTATAGCTTCTGTGTCTCTTTTTCTCCGAGGGTCACATGCAAAGTAAACACACCACAGATGGTCATACTGCCATTAAGGCAAAACAGACATTTACTTGTAGGACTTCACAGATTATTGCTTTCAAAGGACCAATTTGTGATTGTAATGTGGTGCTCTCGGTTGAAATATCTGCCGTTTTGACATTACTGCGCTTGTTTATTTGTATTTATTGTAAACATGTGCCTCCATTATATCAATCTTAACGGATTCTTCCTTCCTCACTTTCTTTCTTTTACTCTACTTTGCTGCATCTTACTGTAACTTGCATCGAAAACGGTAATATTTGCTCGTAATTTAAGTATTTAAAGTTAAAAAGGCTGTCAGTTCTTCCATCTACTTCATCCGCACCTTTTAGTTATCGTTTTTTAAACCCAAGGATTTACCACATACCGCTTTCTGTAAATCCTTTGATGATTTCCAGAACAATAATTACTTTGAGTCCAGCGAAGAAAGAACACTTTGAGAGCAGGAGGCAGCCAGGGGACCAATCTGTTCAATGGATGGATGGATTATTATTTTATTTCTTTACAGGCTCCTTTATTGCCATGGATTTGTTCTGGTTGGTTTTGCTGCAGTGCTGTCCCTGGTGTGGATCAGTGGACAAAGAGAGAGCTGCTCTGTACGTCCTCACACAGCACGAGAATCGCTTTCAAGGCCGTTCCATTGAAGGCAATTACTGACACACGGAGACTGAAGATGTATTTTGTTGCACGTCAGATTGATTAATAGGAGGTTTCTTTTCCTGAAGGTTTTTGGGATGTTCTTAATGTCTCTGTGTGTGTGTGTGTGTGTGTGTGTGTGCAGCTATTTGTTTGTGTATGAATGTGTCCTGTGTGTGTGTGTCTGATGCCATGTATTAAATCTGAAGGACACATCAGCTGACCCTGTACATAATGGAGAAATATTCATTTCCTGCTCAAGGACAGCTCGGCCAATGAAGGGTAATTATACCGATATCAAGCCATGACCCATTTTTACCAGCACAGACCTTAACTGTCAAATCATTACATCGGGGATAAACACACGGACAAACCTTCTCTGGTGCATCGCTATGCTTTCATGCAGACAAACAGGATGATTAGCTCTGCTTTGTGTCAGCAAGGATGTTATTACACACAAGGATTTATCACAAAAGGTGCATATTCCTCAGATTGAAGCAAAAATGAAGCTTGTGATAATAATTCATCTCACATGAGCAATTTCAGCAAAATAGGGATTACAAGCTCTATTAGACTACAAACACTAGAGAGCTTACTGGATCTGTGTTCTTTGCTAGGGTTGTTGTTTGTTGTTTTTGTGTTTTTTTAGGATGGTATAACATATACTGTTACTACTAAATCATAAATGTTGAGATAGTTGAGTTATGTCTTCAAATGGACACAATATAAATCCAACAAACAACACAAACTTCCGATAAATGGGTTCGATATAAAACTCTGGGGTGATATCAAATAACCTTTCACCAAACGATGTTTATTAATGCAAAACATCGTAAAACAGGCCCATCCAGTGCCATCCTATCACAGAGCCAACACTTTGGGTAACAGCAGCAATTTGCTATAGATGTGAATGAGGCAGCTGCGCCGTCTATTAGCAAGAAAGTAATAGCGGCTTCTTTTTTTTTTTTTATGGCATGGTTTGTGCCTGTTTTGCGTTTTAAACCTGCACAATGTAAGAGTTTTTATAACTCGAGCAAAAAGGTGAGGATAATAACCACTACGACAAGAAACGCTGCCTCAGTTTTATAGGAGACATTTTATTACCTCCCCAGACGAGGTGATGTTTTTCGAATTGTTTGTTTATTGGTTTGTTTTGGTCTGTCAGTAGGAAAAGGACGGTCCCGATTTTCCTGAAACTTGGTGGGAGGGCGCAGCATGAGCCAAGGAAGAACACATTTCATTTCTGAGCGGATCCGAATCACAGGGCGGATATACGCATTATTTGTCAACTATGGCAACCGCCCTGGCGGAGGTCTGCGCCCTCTGAGTGCCCTTCTAGTTTGATAAAGTGATCTTAGAAAACATTCATGTTAACTAATGATAATACTAATTATGGTTAAGACTCCACTAAAGGTTTTTGACCACTACCTATGGAGAAATGACGCTATATTTACTGTCTGCCATTTTATTTTTGAGGGTCCGAATGACATGTACACTATTCTCTGGCAACCGTTTGATGTTTTATAAGGAAGGAAATGCACTTAACTCGTTTGTTAGACGTCAAGTATACACACAACACCTTGTAGTGAAAATGTCCACTCAAATCTCTATCAACATCAACCTCAAAGTCCAGTGTCGGCCGGGTTGTAATCTTTCATATTTTGTCTTCAGCTTCAAACTGCATCACAAAATAATGAAGTCCTTCGGAAAGCACTTTGAACACTGCTTGGTTGTCATTGATGGCCACTAATATATGTCTTAAAAATGTCTTATTGAATTTGCTGTAACAGGATGGACCCTACAAGATGGAGGATTTTAAAAAAAATGAAGAAGAAAAAAGCCCTTCACTGGGATGAGAAGGCAGATGCTGAATTCATAAACCAGACTTTTAATCAAATCATCCTGACAAGTGGCTGACATCAAATGAATAATATTGGGCCTGATGCTACAGTATGTGATTTGTTTGGAGAGGCTTGCTTCCCAGCATTAATAATGTACTGTTTGCAGCAGAGAGAGAGAGAGAGAGAGAGAGAGA